>PVJX010023165.1:0-29632 GCA_004027295.1 Dolichotis patagonum | reverse complement strand
GCAAAAGACTAAAACTAGACCCATGTCTATCACCATACACTAAACTAAAATCTAAATGGATCAAAGATCTAAATATTAAAACAGAAACACTAAAACTGCTGGAAGACAAAGTAGGTAAAAACCTCAAAGATATAGGGGTAGGAAGAGAATTCATGAACAAGAACCAAAGTACACGGGAAGTACTTCCCAGAATCAATAATTGCGACCACAGCTTATTAAATAGTTTCTGTATGTCAAAAGAGGTTTCCAGCAGAGTGAAAAGAAAACCCACAAATTGGGAAAAAAAACCTTCATGGACAGCGCCTCAGACAAAGGACTTTTGTCTAGAACTTATAAAGAATTAAAAAAAATCAGACCCTCGAAATTCAAAGACCCAATCCGAAAATGGGCATCTGAAATGAAGACACAGTTCTCAGATGAAGAAATACGAATGGCAAATAAATACATGAAGAAATGTTCATCATCATTAGTCATGAGAGAAATGCAAATTAAAACCACACTGAGATTCCATCTCACTCCAGAAAGAATGGCCAAGATAGAAAACACTACCAACAACAAGTGTTGGAGAGGCTGTGGGGAAAAAGGAACTCTTCTACACTATTGGTGGGAGTGTAGACTGGTGCAATGACTGTGGAGGTCAGTCTGGAGATTCCTCAAAAAGCTGGGTATGGAAGTCCCATTTGACCCAGCTATTCCACTTCTAGGCATATTCCCAGAAGGATTGAAAACATCATACCACAGTGATACATGTGCACCCATGTTTATAGCAGCACAATTTGTAATAGCCAGATCTTGGAAACAACCTAAGTGCCCATCAACTGAGGAATGGATAAAAAAGTTGTGGCATTTTTATACAATGGAGTACTCAGCTATAAAGAATGATCACATCGAGATATTTATAAATAAATGGACACGACTTGAGACCATTCTCTTAAGTGAAATAAACAAAACTCACAATGGTAAATACCATATAATCTCCCTAATATGAGATTTGATAAGAGCATATAAGACTTTATGGTAAGCATGAGTCCCCATCTCATAGCTTCGAAGTCTTTCAAAGTTTTAAATCATCAGTTGGAATGGTGTTATCCTATTTTGTTTGACTATATCGTACTTGATGATATGAATAGCTGTTTTGAGGAAAACAAAACATTATGACAGCTATTGCTGATTTAATATCATCCTTCTTAGAAGTCCTATCATGCTTTTTTGTTCTACTAACATTGGTTCTATCTATCACATTGTGTCTTATTGGAATTTGAATATGTGTGATAGTTCAAACAAATTTTTTTCTTTTTTATGAAAAATGAGATATTATAGTACCCATTGATCATTTTCTGTTATTCGGTTCAGAAAGCCCTGGAATTCTTTCACTATATGCATGCTTTTATACTATTGTGTTATGTTTGATATTGTATTTGAAACTATGCTCAACTATAGCAGAGTAAGAGATATGGTGTTAGCTACTGTTATTGTCCAGTTGACTTAATGTAAAGTACTGTGTTGCCTATGTTGTCCTGTTCTGATCTGCTCTGTACTGCCCCCTTTTGTTTTATTCTCTTTCAAAAAAAAAGAAAAAGAAATTAAATAGCTCAAATTATTGTCAACATATTAATTGTGCAAATATACAGTGATATTCCTGGAATAGTTCTAAGTTTTAATAAGTAATAAATGATGGAAATGATGTATATGAATAAATATAGATTAATTATTATCCATTCATAAGAAAGTTTATAGTTCATTAATAAATTAGGAAAGAAAGTCTTGGTAGACCATCTGTGCCAATTTTGGTTTGAAAAAAATGACTATATATGTCATCAATCAATGAAGACCCTTTAGTTGAAAACTCTTTTGTCAGTTATGCTGGCAGCACTGAAAAGTTTCAGATGTTTCAAAGACAGCATTTCTCCTAAGTTTTTCCTCTGTGGAACTGAAGCTACTATCTACTTAACCCATAAACATAGCGTATCTTTCTTAAATGGTTCTCCCAATATTTTCTACATTAACACTTATCTTAAGGTAGTACTAAAAAATCATAATATTAACAGAGTATGTAATTTAATTAGTCTTTACTTTCCTGTTTGGGAGTGGTAACTGTCCCTAGTCAAATTGTCTTATTCTCCTTTATATTTCTCAGTGTTTTTCTGGTATTTTCAAATGTGTCATTTGAAGCTGATTATCTTTCCTTACTACTTCCCATGTGTTCCCATTAAGAAAAGGGTAATGTAGAATTAAGACAATGGTGGTTATCCCCTCCAAAAAAATTAGCCTCCATATGGTCTCATTTTGAATAGCAAAGGTGGGGGAGCTAAATATATGACAAATTGCATCCATAAATTTGAAAGAATTCTGCAGTCAACTTTAGAATCTCCTTTCTAGCCAGTCATCCCTTCTTTACTTTTTCTGCTGCTGCAAAATCTATTCTTTTTTTATCTTCCTTGTGATGCTCTGTTCAGTAGCCATTTTGATATGTTTGACCCAACTTTTGCATGCCTTCACTAGGATGGTGAAGTACAGATGGCAAGCATTGGGAATTGCCAAATATGTTCGTACCCTTGCAACATTTTCTTTCTAAAAATTTTCAGCAAGTTTCTATCTCTATGTATTTGAAGATATTTCTTGTTTCAGTTCTCAATGAATGACTTCAGGATGCTGATGCTTTCATCAAGAAAAGTAATGTTCAGCTCTTTTGGGGGCCACAGAAACATTACAGATGTTGAATCTTTCCCGTGACAATGCTACAGATACTTATACTTCCAGTCTTAATCCTGAGTCAAAAGCAGTGTATCATATTACTGTCAAAGCTATTGACATCAATGCTGCTTATATTTTGGCTTTTAGTGCATTAGGGAGATTTATTGTGTTTATTGCAACCTCTTTGCCAAAGGATTCAGATAAGTCTCTGAGGTCTGGCTTAAATATTATCTAACATATACCATACTAAGTCTGTCTCCTCTGTGTTCCAAAACACTGTTTTATTTGCATTGAATCAAATCAGTTTGACTTGATTGTTTTGTATAATTCTTTCCCAGAAAATTCCTTACATCCTAGTAAAATAGCCTTCTCAGACCCACCAATGCCCCTGATATTCTCAAACTGGGCCTAAAGTATTTGCTATGTTCCCTTTATTATTTCTCCAATAAAATTTCTTTAACTCTGAGGTTGTGGTGGTTCATGCCAGTAATCTTAACACTGGGAAGGTTGAGGCAGCAGGATTTCTCTGAGTTTGAGTTCATCCTGGTATACACAGTGAGTTTAAGGCCAGACTGAAATGCAAAGTGAGACCCTGTCTCAAACAACCAAAAAAATTGCCCCCCTTTCCACCCCTCCATTCTCTTTTGCTTGTCTGTTAATTCATTTTCTAAAGTTTTGTTTTGCTTTTTTTAAGACATGTTTTCACTTTATAGTCCAAGATGCCTCAAATTTGCTATGTAGTCCAGGCTGGCCTTGTCCACAAGGCATCCTCTTGATTCAGCCTCCTGTTCTGGGATTACAGGCATACATCACCATGTGTATTTTTTCTTTCATGAGTCTACCCCAAACTGATAATCAGTCTACCCCAAACTGATAATCAGTCTGAGTAACTGGCCCTCCTCCAATGAGGTCTTACACAGTATTAAATCACTGAGATATGTAAAAGATGGAGCTCTCTGGCTCTTGTTTATCACTTCACACAAGTTGCCAATTTCTTGTTGTTATTCTCCCTATTGAGTGAATCACAGGACCAGTTGAGAGTGGCAGCTCAATGACTGCTTGGGACATGGTAGTCTTTCTATTGGTTCTATTCCAAATCTGGGATGCTGGTATATTTTATCAAGTTTCACATAGTCATATGTCAGACACGCTTCTCAGTCGTTTGTTTCCTGGAGTCATGAGGTGTCATTATCCACACTTTTAAGAATCAGAGAGTAGGGATTTTTCTTAATCACCCATCTATGTCTACTTCATTTGTTCCACTTGCTCTGCCACTTAAAGCAGGGCAATGTACAGAATGTGGGGAAAAAACCAAAAACTCACTATCAAACTCACTTAGAGCTCTGAATTACTTTAATCCAACATACGTCTTTCATGAAGCTCCCTGGGACACAATTGGATGAAGTTCATAGAAGTTTAAAAACAGTATAGTAGGAATCTAGGAGCTGCTTGATGCTTTTTCAAGTATGTGTATTTGTTTGCATGTGAATGTGTCTGTCTGTCTGTGGTGTGTGTCCAGGTAGTTCACTTTATCTTCAGCTTTGGGATTTTAACTAAAATTGTGACCAAAAAGTTCCATTTAAAACTCAGTAATTTGTCACCACTAAATGTTCACCTTTTCTCTAAATATTGTAAAAGTGTATGCATTTTCCTAACTCCGCCTTGCTGTTTTAGAAATATTTGTCTTCTAAGACTGGAAGGGACATGCTCTAATATAGGTGGGTTTGATATGAACTGAGATAGAGAGCACTGTGGCTCACCCCATTTGGAAGTGCTAGGGGATAAGATGAAAGCGCACTTGAGTTATTGCATAATAGAGCAAGAATGCGTGGTTACATTTCTCTCATTTATGTAGTCACCAGTTAGTGCAAATAAATCAATTGCTAGGACAGAAGGCCAGAGGAGAAAGCAATAACTCCAGAATCCCAGAGATAAAAATATCCTGAGGTTAAGCTAGGGATAAATAAAGAAGTGTAAGAGAGTAGCAGGATGGAGAATGCAAGCCAACAGACTGCTTTGAGAGTAGATGGTTACTACTCTGGGCTACACTACACTGTGTATTAAATGGTTGTGTTCCTATAAACAGTCCACTGTTCGTGGGATGCCCTGGAACACAAATTTTTACAAGAAATATGAAAATTTAAATGTTTATAATATATGGAAAAGGCCTGATGTGTAAAAAGAAAATTTCAAGTAAGATGCAGGCTGGAGTTTGTGTATATGTAACAATACTGCAAATTTCTGAAATTTTAAGAGACAGCATATTTGAAATGCCACTCAGAGAAGAGACATTTTGAGGAAATATATTTTCTCTATTGGGTGATCATTAAAATTATTTCTCTTTCTCATTTTTAGTAGGTTTTCTTTTATTCCAGCACCATCTGAAATTATGTGGTCATCCAAGGTGGAGATTCTCTAGCCAGTATCTACCTATACATAGATAATCTTTTATTCCTTTAATGCATCCTTTGGGTTAAGACGCTTAATCTTCTTTTGCTCAGCATTCTTAATTTCTGGAGCAAAGCCAAAAAGTGTGAAATCACTGGGTCTCAAGAGAGGCCACTGAGTACTGTTCAGCTAAGATAACCAACAAGTCGGTCTTTAATCGACCACATACATGCTTATAGTCCTAGTACTCAAAGAAAAGACACATCCTTGATAATAAATTGTTTTCAGTCTGAACAATTTGCAATCTTGTAGAAATCCAAAGTTGATAAAGAACTCACTTGACATATCTTGAGTAGGAATCATTTAACAACAGACATCTCAAAATGATACCAGATTGATCAGTGGTCTTTTAGTCTCTGTGACTTCATAATATATTCAATAAATTCTAATTAAATTAGACGTTCATGAACATGATGAATTTTTCTAGATTATTCTACCCAACACAACCTGTATCAGTTCTTGTAAGTGTCTTAGATTCTTTCCATAATTTGATGACAATTTTGCAGGTAACATACATGGAAGGACTTTTAATGAATATGCAGAAAAGCAGGTACATTCTGATTTTCAGGATAAGCCTATAATAATAGTCTAAATGATGAGTCCCTTATTAACACATTAGAACTCTGAAGGCAAGTCTTTACATTCTACAACTAAGTAGCATGGGGAGTGCTGCTGTGGGTGTTTTCTCTTATACAAAGATCAAGTTGGGGGGTTTGTCTTTTATTTTTATTCCACTGTCATAAAATTTTGTGTATTTAATATATATAATATGATGTTATAGTATACACATACATAGAGAACTAATCACAACAGCTAATTTTACATAATACGTTATCCTAATTTGCATTTTCAGTGTACAATGTTTCTCTTTTCTAGACATGCCAGCACTTGTTATATTTTGTCTTCTTCATAATGGTTTTCTTATTATAATAAGGTGATATTTCAGTATTGTTTTGGCTTTCATTTTCCTAGAGATATTGAGCTTTATTTCCACATACTTATTGGCCATTTGTATATTTTCTTTTGAGAAATGCACACTTTTAATGGATGTTATGACTTGTATCTAGATACCACCCCTGAAGTTTCATGTGGTCTTAGGTGGAGATTTTTAGAGGTCTCTGGACCTAATAGGGTGTGAGATGCTGGGGTTAATGGTGCAAGGATTAGTGGTGCTACACTTATGGTCTGAGTGCTATCCACTTTAAGGTTAGGAAGCCTGGATAGAACATAAGGGATACAAGAAGGCTGCTCTCAGCACTTTGTAATTTGTTGCTTCTTCACAACTTCACTGCTTTGCTTTCTTCTGCCCACTATGAACTGTTTTTCTTCTGCAATGCCCATACTGTGCAACACTGCTTTAGAGCCTGCCAACTATGAACTGAAACTGTACAAACTGTGAGCTATGGTAAACCCTTCTTCCTTTAAATTTGAGTGTTGGGTATTATGTCTCAGCAATTAGGAAAATATCCAAGACAATAAGGTTATTAATTCTTTTGATATTGAGTTCATGATATATTCTAGATATTAATCCTTATCAGTCATATACTTTGCAAATACACTCTCCAATTCTGTAGATTGTCTCTTCACCCTTGTGATTGTCTCCTTTTCAGTGCGGAAGACTTTACATTTGATGAAGTATCACTTGTCTAATTTTTCTTTTGCTTCTTGGGCTTTTTGTGTCTTGCCAATCCCCCCCAAAAAACAGAAATGAAATTTCCTTGTCTATTCCAATGTCCTGAAGTGCTTTCCATATGTTTTGTCTAGTAGTTTTATAGTGTCCTTCAAGTCTTTAATACATTTTGAGTTGTTTTTGTAATTGACAAGAGGTAGGGGTCTAGTTATATTCTATAGTTAACTGAAAGTTAACAAGGCAAACAAAGTTGTGGGACCCACGACAAGGTGCAGCATGCAAGGCTGGCCACCCGAGCCTGCACCTGCCAAGCACTCACCATCCCGCTGTCTGCCATGGGACCCAGGACCAGCAGCGGTGCACAAGGCCAGGCCACCCTCGCCCTGCCCCTTCCATGCCCCTGCTGTCCTACTGTCCACCACTGGACACAGGACCTCCAGGGGGACACAGGGCCTCCAGCAGCATGCAGAACCAGGCCAAGCCAGCCTCTTCTGCAACACTGCCATCCTGTATCTGCCCTCTGGGACCCCCCTGCCACAGTCTGAACCTAGTATTGCTGTTGATCTTTGGATCCCAATCCTCCACCCAGAACATTGGACTGCAGTGGATTAACCATGCTGTGTTGATGTGAGACTCAGTATCCCTTCATCCAAACAGAGGACCTTAGCAGGCTTCCATCAATGTGGTGAGTTTGCTCCTAAAATAGGAATACAGTTTGCCACCTTCAGTAGGTAAACAAGAGCCAAACCTCCTCCAGAAGTAGGACCTTGGCAAGCTTGGCAAGAGTGTGGATGAGCCCTTCCTTCACACAGAGAACATCAAGCAGGCTGAGGAGTGTGCCAATAATGCCTCCCCCAACCTGGAGAAAATCAGAAGGCCTTATGAGACACCCAGGGACAGAGTAGGGCCCCAGCCAAGATAAACACTATAGACAGGGAAATCTGGTGACCTGGAACAAGCTGAAAATACAGTAACAGCAGGAAATAAGGGTTGATTTACAATACTTCTTGGTTTGTCAGCCTAGGAAGAATATAGGACTCTTCCAATAGGCCCTGCAGGAGGAATTCAAGTGACTGGTTTACTTTTTAATCGTGGCACCCAGCAGCTAGACAAACATCAATCACACAACAGAACCGTAAGATACACACTACCAATAGGTGAGACTAGTGGGATTGAAAGACCAAATATTAGCCTGAAATTTGAAAATGACAAAACGAAAAAGCAAAATCCACTTGCAAACATCTAGTCCATCAGGAGCAAGTAAAGGAGACATTGAAATAGAAGATTTTAAAAGTCACACACCAGAAATCTCTGAAAAGATAGCAAGTAAATAAAAAGACAATTCCATGAGGGATAGAGGAAAAAAAAACCTAGAAGTAATCTTCCATGTAAAGACATAAACCTCTGGCTAATCTTAACAAGAAGAAGAAAAAAAACCTCAAATTCATGCAATAAGGACTGAAAAGAAAGGAATTGCAACAGATCCCATGGAAATTCAAAAGGTCATGAATACCTACTTTGAAAACATCCACTCACATATGATGGAAAACACAGAGGAAATGGACAGGTTTCTAGAAACATATGAAGTACCAAAGCTCAACCAAGAAGATATAGAAATTTTGAACAATGCATTATCAGCTATTGAAATTGAAAATGTAATTAAAAGCATACCAACAAGAAAAGCCCAGGTCCTTATGGATTCACAGCTGAATTCTGTAAGAAATTTAGAGAAGACTTGATGCCAATATTCCTTAAACTCTTCAATGAAATTGAAAAGGAAGCAATCTTCCCTAAATCATTCCTGGAGGCAAGTATTACTCTGATACCAAAACCAGACAAAGAGCCAACCAAAAAGGAGAACTACAGGCCAATCTCACTAATGAACATTGATGCAAAGATTCTCAATAAAATACTGGCAAATAAAATGAAACAAATCACAAGAAGATTATACATAATGACCAAGTGTGATTCATTCCAGTAATGCAGGGGTGGTTAACATACTCAAATCAATAAATGTAATATACCATATCAATAGAGACAAAACCAAAAACCATATGGTCATCTCAATAGATGCTGAAAAAGCTTTCAATAAAATCCAACACATGTTCATGATAAAAACCCTTCCGAAACTAGGAATACTCAGTATCACCTCAATGTCATAAAGGCCATCTATGACAAAGCAAGAGCCAACATTATACTAACTGGACAGAAACTGAAAGCTTTCACTCTAAAATCAGGTACAAGACAAAGATGTCCACTATCACCACTCCTATTCAAAGTAGTTCTATAAATACTAACCACAGCAATCAGAGAAAAGAGGGATATAAATGTAATAACAATAGGAAAGGAAGAATTTAAATTATCACTATTTGCAGATGACATGATACTCTATATAGAAGATCCAAAAACTCCATTAAAAGACTACTAGAAGTAATAAACAAATTCAGCAGTGTAGCTGTATACAAAGACAATGCTCAAAAATCAGTAGCATTTCTGTACACAAACAAAAAAAAACTCAATGAGAGAGAAATTATGGAAATATCCCCTTTCACAATAGCATTTAAAAAATGAGATACTTAAGAATCAACCTAACCAAGAATGTAAAAGACCTATATGCTGAAAATTATAGTACGCTAAAAAAGGAGATTGAAGAGGATATTACAAAATGGAAGGATATTCCTTGCTCTTGGTTGGGAAGAACCAACATTGTGAAAATGACCATACTCCCAAAACTGTTATACAGATTTAATGCAATCCCAATCAAAATACCATTAACATACTTTACAGATCTAGAGAAAACATTCCTAAAATTCATTTGTAAATGGAAGAAACCTAGAATAGCAAAGGCAATTCTGGGTAACAAAAGCAAGACAGGATGTATCTCAAATCCTGACATGAAACTATACTACAAAACTAGTGTGGTAAAATCAACATGACACTAGCAAAGAAATAGACCTGAAGATCAGTGTAACAGATTAGAAGATGCAAACACAACTACAAAGACCCTCATCTGCCTGATATGTGACAAAGGATCTAAACATGTTCACTGGAAGAACAACAGAATCTTTAATAGATGGTGTTGGAAAAATTGGCTCTCCATATGCTGAAGACTGAAACTAGACCCATGCCTATCACCATGCACTAAACTATAATCAAAATGGATCAAAGATCTAAATATTAAAACAGAAGCACTAAATATACTGGAAGACTATGTAGGTAGATGTCTTGGAGACATAGCGGTAGGCAAAGAATTCATGAACAAAATGCAAATCACACAGGAAACACTCAAAGAATCAACAGTGGGACCTCATATTATTAAAATGCTTTTACACTGCAAAAGAAATCACCAATAGTGTGAAATGAAAGTCTACAGAAGCTGTGGCCACCCCAGGGCAAGAACCAGCAGTGTCTCCTGAGAACTGTGCCATGTTATAATTTAAGGTGCTGGGAAACCAAGCAACCAGTTCACCGCCCTCGTAAGCCGCTGTGGTCTGGCAAGCCATGGCCACCCCAGTGTGAGAACCAGCAACATCTCCTGAGATCTGTGCCATGTTGGAACTTAGGGCACTGGGAAACCAAGTAACCAGCTTGCCATCCTGGTAAGGTGCTATGAGCCTACAGGCATGTGGGCTGAGAATCAAACATCACATCCTCCGCGTCCTGTTATCAAGTAGGAGCTGGAGATCTGAACATCTCTTGGGAGGTTGACCATATGCAATACAGAAAATAGATAGTTCCTTTTACCAACTCTTTGAAGGCAAACATTGTTATCATTGTTTTGGTTTATACTGATTAATGGTATTGCTCTATTCAATATTCTGTTTTGAGAAGTTCTGTAATGTCCTGTATTTCTTTTTATTTTGCTATGCCAGATTGAAAGAACAACTATTGTGAAGATAACAAGATACATTATGGTACATATTACTGTTATCCCGGTAACCTACTGTGAAGTTCTGAACCAATTTCACTACTTTGTCTGAATTGGATTTATTCCATCTTGTTCTGTTGATTTTTACTACTTCAAAATAATAAAAAATTTAAAAAAAGAAAACCCACACAATAAAAAAAAATTAGCCAGCAACCCCTCAAACAAAGGACTTATATCCAAAGCATATAAAGAATTTTAAAACATCAGGCCCTACCAAATTCAAAGACCCTCTCAAAAAAATGGGTATCTGAGCTGAACACACATTTCTCAAATAAAGACATACAAATGGGAAATAAAACACATGAAGAAATGTTCACCATCACTGGTTATTCAAGAAATGCAAACTAAGACAGCATTCAGATTGCATCTCACTCCAGAAAGAATGGCCGCCAACAAGAAATCAACTGATAACAAATGTTGGTGAGGCTTTGGGGAAAAATGAACACTGGTCCACTGTTGGTGGGAGTGTAGACTGGTGCAGCCACTATGGAAATCAGTATGGAGATTCCTCGGAAGACTAGGATTGGAAGTTCCATTCAATCCAGCTATCTTCCACCTGGGTATTTTCCCAGAAATACTGAAAAGGTCATGTCACAGTGATATATGTGCACCCATGTTTATAGCAGCACAGTTTGCAATAGCTAAATCTTTTTAAAAAATTTTATTTAAAGAGAAAAAAACAAAACAAAACAGAATTCCAAGGAAAAAAGGAAAAGAACAACAAAAAAAAAACCTAAGAAATTATTACTTGACAAATTACATACTGAATTCTTGGAAATAGTTGTTCAAATTATAAAGTTAAAACATGTAAAGTACACATTCAAACAGTGAGACGGTTAATGGCTCTGCTCTACGATCTGACAAAAACAGCAATATGGTCATCCATCTTACCCACTCAAATATATGTGCAATTATATCAAAAGGGTAAAATTAAACACAACAAAACAGAGCAAAGTGGATCACAAGAAAGCAATGTAAAAGACATAAATTTCAAAACTAGAGAATCAGAGATATTTACTCTCTATCATATTGACTCTTATTTTCTTCCAAATAGTTGTCCATATTGTCACATACAGGGAATTCACATGAAACAACATAGTATGGAATTGATCTGAGCAGGACGAGGAGGGCATTTCAGGTCTTCAAGACCAGACATTAGGGAAGCCAAGAATGGCTGTCATAGTGTCTCTCATTCTCCTCAAAACAGCTGTCCATACCTTCATATGTGTTGAACTTAAACAAGATAAAGCAGCTAAAATCACTTTGAACAAAAAGTGATAGTTTTGCTGGATTTCACATCATGACATTATGGAATCAGCACTGGGTACTGTAGTGTCTCTTTTTCTTCAAAGTAGTTGTTCATTTCAACATTTGTTATATAGTTGGTTCTCATAAAATGTTTATAAGCTCTAAACATGCATGAGTCTCTACATGTATAGCTTTCTTTTCTGTATTAGAGGTAAAAACAAAACAAAGCAAGCTAAAACAAAACAATTCCTAGAAAAGCATGACTCAAAAAAGTCACATAAAACCACAATACAAGGTGATCTACAATGGTTACCATGATGTCTCAGCAGTATATAACAGCATTAATAAAAATGAAGCTTTGGAGACATTATAAGACTTCAAAAGCAAGTAATAATCCAACCAGAGTGGTTATCTTAGTGAATCTTGTCATCTTCAGTGTAGATGCCTATAATCTTAGACTTGATGCTATCCATCACAACAGATTTAAATAAAATCAGTCAATACAAAGTAGCAGCTTAACAAACCAGATTCAAATAAGATCAGTCATAATAAGGCAGTATAAGTTATAAAGGGCTTCAGATTAAGTTGATAAGAAAATTAGGGATGATTACCATAATATGTCCTCTTATTTTGGGGATAGCTGACCATGTACTCAAGTCTAGTGTAAGTAGACAAACTAGAACAGCACATAATCCATCCAAGCAGAATGATGAGAATAAGGTAAATTTTAAATCTTGTTACCCAATTAACAATATCCTCTGCCTCCATTTTTTAGACAATTCCTCCCCTTTCACTCCCATGCGATGCACTGCCTTTTTTGGGTCCCATTGCCTCCCTAAGTAGAGCATCTCAATGGACCCTATCTCCTGCTCTACTCTGCCTGTGTTTCCCTCTGTTAATATTTCAAGGCCATCTATACTAGAAATTACAGCCAACCTTCTCTGCCTTATTTCTGCTTTTCTGTTTTTCTGCCATTGGTTGTCTATTTTTCTGTTCCACTCCACTGTCTGCCTGTTCACTGAGGCCTCTCTGCCACTGTTCCTGAAATGCTCGTATTCTTGTTCTCTCTCCCTAGAATGACCTTCAGTATTTTTTGTAGGGTTGGACTGGTGGTCACAAATTCTCCTAGTTCCTCTTTGTCATGGAAGCATCTTGTTTCTCCATTAATTTCTAGAGAGAGTTTTGCAGGATACATCTGGGCTGGAGATTGTTCTCCTTCAGTGCTTAAATTACTTCACTCCAAGCTCTTCTTGACCTGATGGTCTGTGTCGAGAAGTCTGCCATGATTTTGATGGGTTTTCCTTTATAGGTGATCTGTTTCTTTTCTCTGATGGCTTTTAATATTCTGTCCTTTTATTGAATTTCTGGGATCTTGATTATTATGTGTCTAGGTGTAGCTCTGTTTTGGTTGTAGGTGGCTGGAGTTCTGTATGCTTCATTTATCTGCACATAATTTCTTTTTTCTATGCTTGGGAAATTTTCCTTAATAATTTCTGTGGATAGCCTTTGTAATTCCTCTGTTTTGATTCCTGGTTCTTCATTCACATGCTTTATTCTTAACTTATAGATCCTCTTGTCATCTTCCAGTGTTTGCATCTTTACTGTCTGCTCCCTTGTAATTTTTAAGAGATCTCCCCTTTACTGATCACACATTGCAAGCCTGTGTTCAATTTTTGATAGTCTATCTTTGGTTTCTTTCAAGGAGTTTTGCCAACTTTCTATGGAGTCTTTAGTTTCCTGATAATCTCTTTGAATCTGTTTCATGAATTCTAGGTTTTTTCTGTATTCTTCATTAAATTTTTCTCTCCTTTTGTGTTCCTCCATTCTTTTGTCTGTGTCTTCTTGAGAGGTGCCCAGCCTTTCTTTTATTAATCTACTTATCTCTTGTTTAATTTGAATTAATATTTCAGTTTTGGTCCTGCTTACGAGGTCCTGAAGATATCCCTTTATGTCTGCTAATACTGTGTTTGATGTTGTATTTTTGTTGCCCTCAATCTCTTTTGTATTTGCCTCTCCTGGATCAATGTTCTCAGGGTTGGGGGCTGGGGTATTTTTCTTATTTCTCCCTTTCATCATGTTTTTGGTTCCTTCCATACACGTGTACAGTGCAATTCCCAGCCCCTTTTCTTGTTGGTTAAGGTGACTCTAGAGGGTGGAGGCTAGGAGCTTTTTCCCTCTTCAATAGGCTATCAGAGATTGAAGTTCCAGCACAGGCAGTGTGCGCTGGCTCCTCCCCTCTGGGCCAGTCAACCTTAGCAGGCCTTCACTGGGTCAATGTGTGCCTCTCTCAGGGAATTAATTTGTAGCGACTCACTGGTTCCTGATCAGGTGTGCGGCCTAGACCAAGCAGATTCCACCAATCCGCTTGGCAAGGGGAGCAACCAACTGAAGCCACTTCCTTATGGAGTTAGGGGTCTCCTGCCCAAATCCAACATGTCATTCAGTCAGTTTCCCCCTTTCTGTGGGAAGGTCTTATTCACTCACCATGTGTTGGTGCCAGTCCCCAAAAACTGCTGGGCTCCCCGACTGCGGTGCGAATTCATGGTGTCTCTGGGTGGGTCACGTGCAAGGCTAGTCTGGGTGAGCCACACGCAGGGCTGTTCAGCTTCACGTTCTGGTGGCTCAAGCCAGTGGCTTCGGTGCGGATTGCTTGGTCAGGTATTTGGCACGGATTCAGGCCGCTTGAGGAGGGTGCTGTGCTTGGTGATCTTAGCTTCTGTTATGGTAGCCCCAGGACCTCATATTTGAGCGATTTTTTGCACTTTAGTTTCTTCATGGGTTGTGAGAGTCCATCTCTCTCTGTTTGGGTCTCTCCAGGGTGTTTTATTCTTGCATTTGAGCTGTCTCTCTCAGAGAATGTCCCTTTCCTGACACCTACCGGTCTGCCATCTTTTCTTCTTTTTTTATAATAGCTAAATCTTGGAAACAACCAAGATGCCCATCAACCACAGAGTTGATGAAAAAGTTGTGGCATTTTTTATGCAGTGGAATAGTACTCAGCTATGAAAAAGGATATCTTGAGACCTTTATAGGTAAATGGAAGCGAGTAGAGACTATCCTCATAAGTGAAATAAATATCATATTTATAAGTATCACATTGTCTCTCTGGTATAAAAAGTAATAAAAACTATAGGAGTAATAAGTTCTGAAATGTGTAATAGTTATTGTAAAAAAAGAAAGGGAAGGAAAGTGCTCTAAAGGATATAACTTCATGTATTCTTAAGTGTGTAAGATAGATAACAAGATTACTAAGCTTTTGTTGATTCATTAAACAGAATGGTTTGCATTCTTGTTGTTTGATTATCCACTTTCTATGCTTTAATTTTGGGACTTGAACAGCTATTTCTAAGATGAAAATATGTAATTTATCAACTGGTGATTTCTTAGCATTAATTTTGTTTGAAATTTTGTATTACTTCTACCCTTTTTTCTCTTTTGCTTTTTTTTCTTTAAATAAAAAAAAACAAGGCAAACAAAGCTTTCCACAAGAAGAAGTCTAATCTTTTCAACAAAAAGTACTGGGACAACTGGGAATTCACATGCAAAGGAATAAGTTTGGATCCCTTATCTCACCTCACCTCTCAGGAAATACAAAACATTAAGTCAAAATTGACAAAGACCTAAATGTAAAAGTTAAAAGTATAACTCTGAGAAGAATGCTTAGTTGTTAATCTTTGTAATTTTGAATTAGGCAGTGATTTTTTAGGTATGGCACCAAAAACACAATTACAAAAAAAGATGTATGATATTTCATCAAAATTGAAAGTCTTATGCTTCAACACCATCTAGAAACTGAAAAGACAGCATATATACTAGGGGAAAGTATTTGCAAACTATGTATTTGTTAAGGGTATAGTATCTAGAATATATAAAGAACTTCAACAATGCAAAAATAAAAAGACAAATGAAAAAATTTAAAAAGGCAAAAGATTTTAATAAATATCTTTCATAAAAGATATAGAATTGGCCGGTGCATGGATAAAAATGCTCCAAACCATTAATTATTAGGGAAATGCAGAGCAAAAACATCATGAGATACCACTGCATATCTACCAGAATGACTAACAAAAAATATGAAAAGGGCTGAGAATTTAGCTCAGCAGCATAAGCACCTGCCTTGCAAGTGCACCATCGTGAGTTCAATCCCCAGTACCGATTTAAAAAAAAATGAGAAATAATGTGTCAATGAGGATAAGATGCTGGAATGTCTATGAATTGGTGTTGAAAGGAGAAAATGGTGTAATCACTGGTAAATAGTCTTATAGTTATTTAGAATATTAAATATAGGGTTACCAAATGACCAAGCCATATACATACATACATAAGAAATTAAAACATATGTTGATACACACTTATGCACAAATGTTCCTATTAGCATTATCAACAGTAGTCAAAGAGAAGAAATAATCTACATATTCACTGACTAATAAGCAAAATGTGGAATTTCAATGCAATGGAATTCAGCTATAAAGGTAATCAATTTCTGAGACATAATACAATGGAAACGTTGGAAGCATTGCATTAACTGCTAAGAGTCAAGAAAAAGGGCCACTTGTTGTATTATTTCATTTGTATAAAATGTTGAGAATATCTAATTTGTAGAGAAAGAAAGTAGCTTCATAGTAGCCAGGAGCTTAGGCATGAGTATTAAAGAATAAAGAGTAAAAGATAATAGGTATGTGATTCTTTTAAGGTAGATGAAAATGCTTGAAATCATACATACGTGCCATGCTTGTACTAACCAAGACATGTTATGCCTTATTAGAAGAAACCATTTTTCCTTGTCACTGAAACAGGCTTTAGATAAATTAAATGGTTGACTTGTACAGTGAACACTTTCAACCTTTTGTACCTCTGTGCAATGGACTTCATTGAATGCTCACAGAGAATGTAGATTTTTTTATGGTAGGTGCCACATAAGTCCAAGCCTAGGAATGTGAAAGCTGTTCAGAGGAAGACATGCCTGAATAAAATTCAGAGGAAGAAGCTGGGCATGTTGGCACATGCCTATAATCCCAACACCTGGGAGGGAGAGGAAGGAGGATCACTGCGAATTCTAGATGAGCCTGGGCTACAAAGTGATCCCAAGGCCAGCCTGAACTACATAGCAAGACCCTGTCTCACAAAGAAAAAAACATTCATAAGAAGTTCAATTGGTCTGACCAAAGGGAGAGTGCATAGTAATTTAAAAAAGGCCAAACAGGCAGGAGCTGGTAAATGTACCTCTGGGCTTTCAGAATGCACAGCACATCAGCTTGCCAGATCACACAACTTAACAGGCTATTGATGAAACAGAAGAAAGAGCAAGAATCAATTTAAAACTCTAAAAATAGCTGCTATTCAAATACCATTGGACAGGTAGGCGTTGGTGAAAGTATCTACAATTCTCAAGATTCTCATGAGTTCACCATTCTTAACCACATAATTTAGGGGCTATTGTATAAATAAAAGAAGAAAACTAGAGCAAGTTACTAAAGCTTAATAAAAAAGTAAATAAAAAGATTATGGAAAAATATTTCTTTGATGGACAGTAACTCAAGAAGGTTACCAGTCTTATGTATAGTTCTAAGACATATTACAGGAAATGTATGGCTCACATTGCTTCTGGGGTTTCATGGGGCTGTTTGTCAGGAGGGTGGAATGCTGTAGAGAGAGGTGGGGCTGTAAAGGAAAGCTCAAGGTCAGTTTTTTGTGAATAGAAATCTAAAATAAAAAAGGTCAGTTTTTTGTGAATAGAAACCTAAAATAAAAACAGCCTCCTGCAAAGGTAAGATTACAGTAAAAAAAGAGATTTTCATTCTTTTTAATCATGGTTCAAGAAGGCAGTGATTTCAGATTAAAATATTTAAGGCCATAGAATTTAGAGCCATTGGTGAAGAAAATCTCACCTGAAAATGGATGTTTCATATTTTCTTATATTTAATTGCAAAGTGATACATTGTTTTTTAGAGACATGGTCTTGGTTTGTAGTACAGGCTGGCCTTGAGCTCACTGTTTAGCTCAGGCTGGTGTTGAATTTGCAGCAATTCTTCTGTCTCAGCCTCCCAACTGCTGGAATTACAGGTATGCCCCACCATGCCTGGCAGTCATACATTTTTAAAAGACAGGAAATCCTTTCTTTTACCATGGAAGGAAGAAAATAAAAAAGGTGAGAAGGCTACTGCAAGTTATCACCCCCGCACTTATATTTCTTTGTGAGGATAATGACTACCTGACCCAAAAGATCAACATGTCTTTCTGCTTGAGGGTGTCTGTGCATATATAAGAAATAAAACTCAGTAAGCCTTCATCCAAAAAGAGAAAATAAGTACATTTGAAGATATGAACAAAGATAATTTTCCAATTTACCAGTCATTTATACCTGCATTTCATGGAAATTTTTTTCTTGAAGACAAGTTTTTACTTGTTAAATATCTTTAGTTATAGGGCACCTGTCTGGAATTCATCTTGGTCTGGAGGAGTTTATATTTGTAATCCCAGGGAAAAGTTATCAGATTTCTAGTAAGTAAATTCCAATGTACCACTTCCAGTGCAACCTATGGCAAGAACAGATACAGGAATATCTGCAGTTGTGGGAAGTTGGGGAGGGCAGGTCTTAAATCCAGTAGGAGCAAGGGCTAACTGGAACAAAGGCCATGACTCAAGGCCGAATCTGGGGATTTATTAATTCATAAAGAGTAGAGTGGCTCAGGGATGAGTGACTGTGAGAATGGTAGAAAGTGCAGTGAGCTGGGCTAGGTAAGAGCACAATAGCACCACTGCAATATGCAAAGAGGTATGCAGAAAGAGTACCTGGATTCTGGTAACAGGTAGTCTTTAATTTTGGAGGAATTTACACAAAACAATTTGAGGAAGTATCTTGTGGTTTTGGTCAGTTGCCTTAGATTTGATATCTGACTTTTTTGCCCTGGGATATCATGGTCTCTTTATTGATGCTCAATCCCAGCTGACAGTACAGCATGTCTTGGCTTAGCTCACAGTAATAGGCTGCTATAGATGGGACGTCTCTGACCTGTCCCATCACTTCAAAGACTATACTTCAGCAGGTTGGCTAGACCAATTTGCATTGCTTAAAGCCAACTGAGGGGGTAGAGGATTTTTCTAGCCAGCTCTGCACATATTAATGTATGGAACTAAGGCAAGGGTTAGCCAAAATTGAGACAAATGTTGTTCTTTCAAGGGGAGCCATCCCAGTGGGCCTCAACATTTAGGAAATGTTTAAATTGAAATCCTGACATTGCAAAGGCCTAAGACAGAGGAAGCTCAGTTTTGTGGAACCCATAAGGAGAGCATATGCTGCTGTTTTGAAATCAAAGAAAATGGAGATGCCAGGAAGGACATTTTTAGACAGGCAATACTAGCAAAATGAACCTACTCTGAAAAAAGACAATGACCCCTTGCATGCACATACACTTCGAACACACAGAAAAAATACCCAAAATGTTGACATACATGGTTCTTACAATTTTGTATACTTACATGCATATGAGAGGTTTACATATTATTTGAGGATAAAATGTATATGGGGATGTATACATGTATTTTTGGGGTTGAAAGTATGATGCAAACAGATAAGAAGATACAGAAAAAAAAACAAGCAAACCAAGGCTACTGGAAAAATTTCAGTTTTCTGCAGACAGGAGATTATTGTTAATTTATTGCAGAGCTTTAAGCCATTCAAGTGAGACTCTCCAAGTTGATGTGATAATCCACGAAATTATTGTTTTCTTTTTCTTTTCTAACTTTGTCTGACAAGATGTAAAGGGTTTTTATGTAAATAGAAGAAGAAAAGACATTTCCAAAAGTGAAGACCAGAAATAAATATCCCTTTGATGGACAAGGCTTTTGAACCATCACACATTCTTGTAGCATCAGGATATTTTTGTGACTAAAGTGACTCAAGGAAGGAGTTCTGGTGATTTTATCAGAGACACTGATTCCTGTAGCAATAGGTGTGGTCCAAGAAAGACTAGTCCAAAAATTGGCTTCTAATGAATCACAAGGGTAACATGCGAGGCTTTTTGGGAAGGCAATGTCTACTGACTAGAACCATGGTTAGTGCAACAGTGAGTTTTGACTTTAAAAGGAAAAGATACAATATACACCCATGTTTTCTTTTTTTTCACATCTTTCCTTATTAGTGTATATTGTTTACACAGATTAATGGGCTTCATGTTGGCAGATTTTTATATGCAGATAACATATTTTAATCATTTTCATCTCCTTATTTATACCTTTGCATCACCCTCTTCCCAGTTCACATTTGGGAGGATCTTAATGTATATAAGTATATTTTGATCATATCCATTCCTCATACCTGCCCTTATATCCTTTTCTTGCCTCATTTCTTCTTCCTCTTGTCTAGTACCACCTCTTTTTTTGTTGTTTTCTTTAGATGCCAGATATCAGGGAGAACATGCAACATTTTTCTTTATGAGTTTGGTTTATTTGCTCAGTATGATGATATCCAGGTTCAACTATTTTCCTACAAATGACAGGATTTCATTTTTCTTTCTGGTTTAACAATACTGCAATGTGTATGATAAGATAATTGGCACAAATAAGAGACAAAGAAAGAAAAGAGGTTTATATTGCAGGCACGGGAGGGCTGTAGAAGAGGATATGGACACCCTCTGGGGGAACAAAGGAGTGCAGATGGTTTTATCAAGTCTGGCTATAGGAGAAGTTTGTGGTCCAATGGAGATGTTGTATTATTAGTGGATTGGAGATTACTCTGGCACACGGGACCAGGAGCAGGAAGTTTATTTTGGGCTGAAGGGAGAAGAAGCAGGAAGTCAGTTAAGCTATTGTTTTTGGCTCCTTTGCCATTTTGGACTATTGCCATGATTACTCAGCAAAGTACACATGGAGAGAAACCCATCAGTGTACATATATATACACCACACTTTCTCTACCCATTCGTCCCTCAGTAGGTACCTATGCTAGTTCTATCTCTAGCTGTCGTACATTTTACTGCAATAATGTGCCCATGTTTTTCTCTAGCCAACTGCAAGACACTGTCTTTCAGTAAAAGGTGCAAATTATTTTCCCTCACCTAAAAGGTAAAATGAACAAAAACTCAAGTGAAGAAAAATAAAATTAGCCTTTCCAGAACTGTTGGTCACTGATTCCTTCATTTGACTATTTTAATTTTTGAAGGCTAAGGTCATTTTTAGCTTTTGTTCATGGGAGGCACGGGTCAAAATAGTATGCTAGCAATAGACAAATCCAAGGGGTAAAAGGTCCCTAGATGTAGGTTTGTTTGGCCAGACTTAGGGAAGTGGTATTCAGTTCACCCTGCTAACCTTCAACACCTACATCTCATCTACATAAATTGCCAAGGGGAAGAAAGAAAATTGGTGTTCTCTGGCACAGTGTAGTGAATTTAGTGAAAACAATGAACTATATATCTCAAAATAACTAGAAGAGGAGACTTTGTACTCTCCACAAGAAATGATAAAAATTTAGATGACAGATATACTAATGTGATCATATGTGCATGAATCAAGATATTGCATTGTACCCTGTACATGTGAACAATCATTATGTGTCAATCCAAAAATGAAATTAACTTTAAAATTCTTAAAGGCTTTAGAAAGTAGCAGGTATCATTTATAAGGACGATAACACATGAAACCCATTAGTCTTGGTTGTGGTATAGTGCCAGTGCTTTGTATTTATGGTTCAAGTGATTTAAAAGGACTCAGGACAGGGCATCATTCAGGACCATTGTGTCACCCACAGAAAGCAGAGAAGAAGCACGTGAGTTTTCTAGCATGATTTGTCACTGTTGTGCCCTCTTTGTTGCCCCCTCACATTCATTCACCTGAGAATTTTCTTCTCTTTCCTAATTTGGATATTAGTTCTCCTCACAGTCCTCTACTAGACTATGTCAGGTAAGTTAGTGTTACTTTGTGTGCATCAAATCAAATCAATTGTCTGTGTATATGTTGTCCATGTCCCCCAGTCAGAGGGGAGAAGAGAACCAATGGTGGGATTCCCCCAGTGTGTCTGTGGAATGTCTCTTCTGGATGTCTCACTAGTGCAGCAAAAGAAAGTTTGAAGTATATTTCCTACTCTTACACAGTCACTTGGTACAGCACAAAACACTCCTGGGTTTGATGAATGCTTCTCCATATATTAGCCAATTTTGCAGTAGATACCAAGTGAGTCTTCTACAATTTAACTCAATTCTGGCAATATCTACTTGAGGTAGTGTCTGAACCCACAAATTGAAGACTTAGACCTATAACACTTTCCTCACACTTCAGGTAGTAATGCTAATAGTATTTTGCCATCTAGTCTGCTGACTATAAATTAAAGTTTCTCTCCTTGGCTTAGATGCATTTGGGAGAGAAGCTTACAAAATACAGTAAAACTATATATGTCATAAATTTATTGCAAAGGCTGTTACAAAAGATACATATAAACATTCAAATGGAAGAGATATACAGGGCAAGGTATAGGCGAGAGTTGCAAAGATTCTATTGTTTTTCAGGAAACTCCTTGTGTTCAGCAACTAAGAAGGTGTGTAAAACTCATCCTTTTGGGTTTTGTAGACATGCTTCATTAAGTCCACCTTTAAGAATAAACTCAACCTTTAGCCTAGCTCCCTGAGAATTTTCTTACCAGTCAGTGCTATCCTAGAAACTTCTAAACCTACTTCTCAAGTTCATCTCAGTCTGTAATCAAGGCAAGAAGTATGATTTCTACCCTCTGTTGGGGAATAGGAACTTCTTTTGAGATCTTGAGCAGAAGGACAAATGAAGAAAGTGGTAAAAAATAAATATCACTGAACTTGTGTGTACCTTAAACCAACTTTGGCTTCAAAAAGCACTATGCTCTGAAGAAATCTCTAGACCTCAGCAATACATGCTGCACACTTAATCTAGATAGCCATACGGTACTATTCTCTATTTTAAAGATAGACAGCTTTATCCTTCTGCAAAAAAATGAGGAAAAGAGAAATCAGCATCTCAAATGTTACTTGCTATTCATACAATAAATTGAAAAGTCTGAGAGCACCACATCTGTCCTGCAGAGTCTTTTGGCCTGAACTAGGGGATACAGTGTGCTGTCACTGGAAGATTAAAGAAAAAGTAAACACTTTTTTGTAATACCTCAAGAGATGCATGTTACTCAATTAAATAAAATGCTGTTGATGAAACAAAAGGAGTACCTTTTTTTAAAAAAAGAAGAAAACAGAAATGTTTTCCTCTTTCGTCTTTCCTCTTTTCCTCTATCCTGCTCTGCTTCCCTTTCCCTTTCCTCCTGTCTCTTTGGTACTCGTTGTTTAATTTGGTATTTTTCCACTGAGATATATCCTCACCCCTTTTGATGTTTTACTTTGAGATAGGGTTTCACTACGTTGCCCACATTTATTTGAATTTTCAATCTTCTTGCCTCAGCCTCCAAGATTATTGAAATTACAAGTGTGTGTTACCATGCCAAGCTGAAAAACATTTTCCAGAATAATAATAGCAGTAAATATGTGCATTCCAGGGAATATACATGAGGGCCAGAACTTTCTTATGTAATGCCAAGACAATTAACTCTATAAAACTGAATAACATTAGGATTTCTTATAGTGAATTCTGGGGAATACTAACTCCTGTATATGGAGAGGGTAAAAGACATTCATCGAAGAAGTCAGCCAAGAAGCTTTCAAAAGTAAAGAGAGAAAGCCTCTTGGGAAGGCATATCTCTAGTATAAAGTCCACTGGCTAGATTTATGTCAGGTTCAATAGTAGGCACAGAACAAGAAACTGCCAGGGAGGAATTATCTTAACCTTTCTGGTTTGTCCTGAATGCTTCCATTAGCAAAGCTGAGTGGTTATTTTTTATAAAAAAGATAACAATAGCTTTCTCTCTTTAACAAAGGACAGGAAAGAAAATAACTGAACAATAAAAGTTCTGCTCACCACTAAAAATATACTAGAATTGAGGGTTCCATGTTAAAATCTACCTAATGTTTTTACTTCTTGATGAAGTTGGTTTTTTAAATCTCTTGTGGGAAACTCAACAAGTTTATGGTCTATAATAAAAAAATTTTATTTCTTAAATTTATTTGTGATTTTTTGAGACAGGGTCTTGCTACATAGTCCATGCTGACCTTGAACTCAATATGAAGCCCAGGCTGGCCTCAAACCCATGGTGGTCCTCCTGTCTCAGTCTTCTGAATGCTGATTAGAGGTGTGTGCCACCATGTCCAACCCCATTATAGAATATTTTAAATGAGGTCTTTCTTTTCTCTTAAGGGAAATATTAAGAATCCTCCATCTCTGTAAAAAATGATAGTAAGAAATATCAAGGAGGAAACAAGGGGCTTTTATCCAAGTGAAACAATAAATCTTGCACTTTGTTTATTCAGTCATATATAGAAAGCTCAAGTTTTATAAACATTGGAATAAGAATGAGAACACTTGAAAACTGAACATTAAGCAGTTCCATAAAGAGAGAATCAGATTATATTTATCAATGATCTGATCATCTGAGAAACATGAAGAAAACTTGACGCCAGTTGCAGTTAAAGGTATATTCCATCTGAGACTCCAAAAATATGTTTCTCATCTTATTCTGGGATAAAATGGAGCCTATGAAGGAGCAGCTGCAGCTTTGGATAATGACCTGCATTTTGATGAGTTCTAGCCAAGATCTGGCCAGATGATCTTCAACATAATTAGCTCATTAATCAGCAGAATTCAACATGACTATTTGCTGTCATTTATCTCTCGACTTCCATAACACTCTATTATTGCATATTTCTATCAAAGACCTTCAGGCATAAAGCCAGCTGTGTCCATCCTAAATATTTGCATTTGTGGCACTCTGTAGAGAGCAGGGGTCCATGAGAACTACCGTTGTATGGTATGAAGATATAAAAGTAGGATTGTGTGTCACAAGTAGAGATTTCACGTCAGCAGATAGGCATATTGCTAATTCACTGATTTATGAGATATATCCCCTGTGGACAGTGCTCCCAGAGATTACCAAGAAGGGCTTTGATAGAAATCCATGGATAACCTTGGAACCCAGGTACTTAGATATGGGCAACGAGGTTCATTCTGGAGACAGAGTGGTAGGTTAGTTCAGAGGACCTGACTTTCAGAAAAGTTGTTAACAGATCAAATTAAAACCCTGGTTTTGTACTTTTTATTTTCTGGCCCACTAGAGAGACTTCCAGCACTTCCCACCAGCCTTAACTGCAGCTAACCGAATTTCAAGTCATAGGACACTAATGACATAAGATGGGAAGAAGAAGGCTGAAAGGATCAATAGTCCTCTAAGCCTTGCTGTATTTCAGTGACAAACAATATCATAGCCTCTTGGAAAAGGCTTCAAATAGTTGAAGTGCCATCTCATGTGTTTCTGGTGTAATAGTGGAGAGAAATAGTGAAATGTTTTAAGTTGCTCATGAATGTAAAAACAACACCCTCTGATACTCTACAGATTTCTTGCTGTAAGGAGGTCAACTTCACCCTTGAATGGGCATAGGTCTTCCTAACTAGTTTATTGGATTTAGAGGTGAAATATTACATATGTTAATATTACATGCCTAGCTTTTAGAAAGAACCTAAATCTGCCTTTCTCATTCCACAAGGCAGAAAAATTAAAAGACCAGAAGAAAAAAAAATTAAAAAGACCAGAAGAGAAGAGTATAGTGTACAGAAAGAGGGTGCAAATAAGAGCTCTGATGCAAATGGCTACAAAGAGAGAAAAGAGGAATTTTACTAATATCAGACAAAACAGATTTTAATCAAAAACTGTTTGAAACACAAAGAAAGATGTAATGTAAAGTATTAATTCACCAAGAAGATAAAGCAAGTATAAATATTTTGTAACAAACCTCTTTAGAAGTAAATATATGAAGCAACCTTTGAAAAAATTGAAGAGAGAAATATAAAGCAGCATAAAATGAGTAGGATGCTTAACTATCCCATTTTCAATGGTGGATGGACCAATCTCACAGAAGAACAACAAAGAACAAAGGACTTGATCAACACTATATACCAACAGGACCTAACAGACATATACAGGTATCTTCAAACAATAGCAGAATATCTATACTTCTCAAGTGCCCATAGAACTTTTTCCAGGCTAGATCACATGTGAGGCTACAAAAAAGACTTAGCAAAATGAAGAAAATTAAAATCACATTAAATTTCTTTTCTGATCACAATGTAATAAAACTAGAAATCAATAGCAAAAAGAAAACTGGAAAATCCTTAAATATACAGAAATTATACAGAATGTATAGAGAAATATACATTCAATCAATGGATCAAAGAGGTTACAAGGAAAACTAGAAATAATCTTGACAAAATGAAAATGAAAGCACAAAACTCACAAGATTATAAATGTAAGAAACAGAATTGTACAGTGGTCAGTTTTCAAAATGAAATAGTTAAACTGGAAAATTACTAGCAGTTTTCTAACTGCCTGAAAAAGCTGACACATTTACAGGGTCTCTGGACAGGCAGAATGTTGAGGGAATGTTAAAAGTAATAAGCAAGAGAACCTTTGTAGTAAGTGTAAGAAGGGAAAGCGAGAAGAAAGTCATATTTTTCTAGCTAGGGCTAAAAGTAGAAACACAGTAATCACAGTGTGGTCCAAGTTTCCTGAAATATCATCAAAAGTCCCAAAGTAAAGAATAGACAATATTGAAATGAAATCCAAACTCAAAGTGGGAGGGAAACCAGGGTCATAGGTGTGATTTGGGAAGATTGTATGTACCATTGTTCTCAGCCAATAAGAAAATAAGGGAAGAGACCTGCAGTCTTTTATTCCAATTATAAAAATATTAACAAAAATGTATCCCCTTTCTTTTCTTTGTTCTTACCTCTATTTTTCTCCTTCTTTTGGATATACCACTTTCCTTTTTCTCTTGCTTTCCTGTTAACACTATAGACTTATAACCGATAAGAATGAAAACCGAGAAAGACAGAATGGCTTTGAGGACTTGGCATCTTAGTATTTAATTTACCTTTCAAGAAAAATCATCCTTTAAAAGATGTTCTACATTTAATTGGCCCCAAGTTCATAAACTATAACCTGAAGTCAATGTTTTGGGGACACATACTGAATTACCCATAATCATGTAAGATCTACGACCTACCTTTAAGGTCTTCCATGCTGGATGTGATGGTGCATATCTGTAATTCCAACATTCAGAAGGCTGAGGCCAGAGGCTCATTGCAAGTTCAAGCCCAAGCTAGTCTACCTAGTGAGTTCAAGGCCAGCCTAAACTATATAGTATAACCCTGTCTCAAAAAAATTAAAGATAGAAAAACAGAAAGGATGGAAAGAAGGAAAGAAAAAAGAAGGAAACAAGGAAAGATTTCCTTGTGTACTTTGGAAAGAGATGGGAGAGGGGAGGCAAAAGGAGTGAAAAGGCAGAATTCCTCTCTGATGTCAGGCAGCCTGAGTTTTCTGCCTCATTCTCAGGTTTTACCATGTGTGTTGGCAGGAGCATCCAAACTGGGGTCAGGCTATGTGTGCAGCCTACCCAAACCGGACTCCTGCTATGCACAACAGTGGGGTGCCTAAACTGAACTAAGCCATCTGTGCAACCAACCCAACACCAGGGTTACATCACATGTGTTGTGTCCTCAGACTGAGGTTGGGCCACATTCACAGCCTGCCTAGATCTGGGGTTATGCTGTATGTGCAGTCTCTCCATTTTCCAGAATCAGAACATTCCAGGATGGTAACTCTATTGTTATCTCAGAGTCAGAAACACCTGCAATTGGCAGCTCTGCTATGTTTGCTGTTACTGACTAGTGAAGGTGTCTCTGCTGGTTATGCAGGAATCTGTTGTTCATATGACTATGCCAACCTGTGTCAATAGAGCAGGAAAGGAAGAAACTGAGTTCTATGCAAGAATTTGGTTTTACTCAAAAGTTTACTCCAAAGTTCTGTATATCTAGGGAACACTAAGGAACTCATAGAGAGTTTGAAAGGTCTGGAGATGCCACTTAGCAGCTACAGATAATATATTAATTTAGATAAGGAGATAAACTTGAGGTCAAAATTATTAAAGAATACCAGGATCAAATAAGATGGATGGAGTAAACAAACTAGAATTGGAAAGTAAACCCAAGCAACTCAGGATAAAATGCTTATAGGTGGACTTGACAAGCCTCCCTAGACCTAGAAAGGTTGTGGCAGACAGGTAAGATGGACTGAAGTGGCTTTCTCTCCCAGTGTGGTGGTCCTGTAAAACAGAGACTACACACTTCGTCTCCCCACATGGTGGGACATATTAGGTTCCTCCACTCTGCAGTTCCTTGCCTTTCCAAGAACAATATCAAAAAATAGTTAAAGGATTTGAGACAGGGAGAAAGAAGAAAGAAAAAATAAATAAATATTTTGATTGAGTCAAAACTCTAAGGGTCTTGGGTCTCTGCCTGTTTTTACCTCTTGTCTCTTGCTTGCAAAGACACAGTGTCATCAGGCTGGGTCACATGGTTTCTAGGAGTGAAATAAGGGACATATTCTACTTTCATTTTGTAGAATAAGTTTGCAGGTTCACTGAGTCCTATTGATATAGGAGAAAAATGTAACTCAATCTGCTGGATTTCAGATATTCTGAGTTTGAGTTCCCTGAAGTGGAAGAATGAATTCTAAAGAACAACAGAGGTTAAGAGTAGGAAAATTTATTGGGGAATAGTACTGTTGAATAGGAATAGGTACTGAGAAAGAGGACGGGTCCCAAATGGGTTGCTAATGAGTCTACTTCTCTGAGGCAGTTTCATAGAGCAAAACCACAAGGTGAGTACAACGTGGGTCAAAATTATAATCGACCAAAAAATTACAAGTGTAGCTGCTTTGTTAATATTGACCCAATAGTAGCAAGAGCATATGAATGGCATCATTAACCATGGTTGGTAATCTATAGCTTTAGTCTTGTCTTTAGTTTTAGTAGCCTTAGTTTTAGTAATCTTAATCTAAGTGGGTGGGGAAGGATGGCCCACTCCTAATGAGATAATGGTTTATTTATATGAGAAATTTCAAAAAAGTGGCACCAATAATCTCAAACTTTCATTTATTCCTTAGGGAAGTATGTATATCTTGCCATTGTGATTTTAATATTCTTCAGATATGCTACAAGTCACAGTTATGATGTACTCTCATCTTGTCTGACTGACTATAATATTTTTACTTAATTTATCTGTGTATAATACTATCACAGCAAAAGAATTTTCAGGATGCATCAGTAAGAAGCAAGATAAAGATTTATTAGAGATTTAGAACAGACTCAATAGTGAAATTCAGGTAGTTGTTGAAAAATCAAACTCACCACAATTTGGAACTGGGAACTCTTACACCTCTCTTAAAGAGGTGGAAAAGTCCAGAAAAAGGTAGCCCACCCACAAGAAGGGTATTAGTCCATTCTATGGGTATGGATGCTTTTTTTGTTTTTGAGACAAGCTCTCATCTTGAAGTCACTATGTAGCCAAGCTAGCCTTAAAAACATGGAAATCCTCCTGCTTAAGTCTCCTAAATCTGATTACAGGTGAGCACCAAAATCTAGCTGGGTATTTTTTTAAATAGGTAATCTGAACATGTCTTGGGTTTGCTCAACCTTCTCCTTTATTTTAGGATCAGCCTCCTGCTCCTTACTTTTTCAACTAAGCCAATTTATGGAATTTTAGCATTCTTAAGAATTATTAGGACCAGAAGCA
>PVJX010023164.1:0-29618 GCA_004027295.1 Dolichotis patagonum | reverse complement strand
CTTCAATCCCAGTTCAACCACTCACTCCCTGGCTGTTCCCTGGGCAAACTGCCCCACCTTGGGGTGCCTTTGGTGCCTATCAGATCAAATGCTGAGTATGATGGCCATTCACTAAAGGAGTCATGGTAGGGATGACAGCTTGGGGTTCTGATCATGAGGGGAAAGGCATTCCAGCAAAAAGGAAGAGCACCACAGAGACAATAACAGGGAAGAGTGGAGAGAGAAGGCTATGGTGGCTGGAAAGTTCCCTAGGGGAGACCCTCCAAGAGTGCTGAGGTCCTGGCCCTTCCTGCACCCAGACCTTCTGCATACAGATCCCCAAGTGGCAAAGACAAAGAGAAGGTGAAAAGCAACAAGCCAGAGGAGACTCCTTATATGTAAAGGAATCTTATTATGATTGTTTTTGGTACCAAAAATCAAATTCACAACTTCACAGTTGCCAGCCAACTCCTTTGCTGCTGAGCTATATCCCTGGCCCTCTTGTATGATTATTAGCTGATTTCTCAGCAGAAACTGTAGACATTAGAAGGCAGTAGGATGATATTGAAAGAAAAAAAAAGAACCTGTTAACTAAGAATTCTATGTCTGGCATAGCTATCTTTCAAAAATAAAAGTGTGTCAGTTGTGCTGGCAATGTGTGTCATCCCAGCTAATCTGCAGGCTGTCAGGAGAAGTACACGTTTGAGGCCAGGCTAGACAAGTCAGTAAGACCTTGTCACAAAACAAAAATAAAAAGGTCTGAGGATGTACTCAGTTGTAGAATGCCCTTGGGTTCAATTCTCAATCACACACACACAAAGATAAAATTAAGACATCTCCAGACAAATAAATGCTGAGAGAATTTGCCACCATTTAACTTATCCTATAAAATTTCTGCACATTAAAGGGCATTGAGGAGCAACAGAACAACCCAATCAAAAACAGGCAAAGGGTTTCAATAGTCATCTCTTCACAGAAGATATACAAACAGATAAGAAATGCACGAAAAGATGCTCAACATCACTAATCATAAGGGAAATGTATAAATTATCCTTAGAGGGCTAGTATCAAAAAACAGATAGCGAGCACTAGTGAGGATGTGGAGGAATTGGAGCTCCTGTGTATGGCAGGCTGGAATAATATGGTCACCGTGTGGAACACTATAGTGGTTCCTCAAAAAGCTTAATATACAATTCCTATATTACTATACGAATCAGCAATTCTACTTCTGGCATCTACAGTACTCAAAAAAGCTAGAAGCAAGGTGCCAAAGAGATAATTGTACCCCTATGTTCTGGCAGCACCACTCACAAGAGCTAAAACATGCAAACAGGCAGTGTCAGAGGATGACTGGATAGACAAAGCATGCTGTGTACATTCACAAACTGTCATCCAGCCTTATAAAGGAAGGAAACTCCCTTACCTGCTACAACGTGGATCAGCTTAGAGGACACTATGCTAAATAAAATAAGCCACAGAAAAATACAACTGTAGTGATTCACTGATGCCAAGCACCTGGAGTAGTCAAACTCACAGAGACAGAAGCTGAGTGATTTTCAGGGCCAAGGTGAGAAGAGTTACTGCTTGATGGGTGAAACATTACTTTTACAGTATGAAAATAGTTTTGGAAGTGGATAGTGGGAATGGCTATTATGACATCAGGAGTTTATTTAATACCACCAGACTGTGCACTTAAAAATAGTTATGATGGTAAATTTTGTTGTGTGTATTTTATAGCCACAACAAATTAAACAAAATTAAAGAACAACAGAGAATAACTCAAAGCCATATGAAGAAAAAAGAACCCTCATAAAGGCAACTATATAAGTAAAGATAAAGCCAGTATTAATTGAACTTTGGGTTTATAATTCCTTTTTCCTATGTGAATCCACAAAATAATGATAAATCTATGCTAATAGACATACAATGTATAAAGGAATCATTTGTGATAACAGAAAGGCAGAGAAATGTAATTTTTATGTATTTATTGAAGGTATTTTGGTCTTTATGTTGCACATTTAAGATGTTAATTGTAAACCAAAGGCTAACCTTTAAAAAATACTTTTAGACAGTTTTTAAAAATAAAGAAAACAGAAAATCTTATACAGAAGAAGAAATGAGAGGAGATCAAATCTGTACATGAAGACAAAGTCAATAAACACAAAAGAAGGTAGTAATGAAGGAACTGAGAGAGGAAAATTTAAAACATAGAAAACAAATAGCACAGCAGAAGTCTTTCCTTAGCAGCAGTTACCTTAAATGTAAATGGATTAAATTCATCAATTAAAAGGTGGGTATTGAGCTGGACATGGTGGTGCACACCTGTAAACCTAACACTCTGGGAGGCTTAGCCAGGAGGATTGCAAGTCTAAACTCTACATGGTCAACGTAGAGAGAGCTTGTCTCAAAATAAAAAATTTTAAAAGACCTGGGGATGTAACTCAATGTGAAGACCCTGGGTTCAATCCCTAGTACACCTCCTCCCACAAAAAGGTAGAGATGGCAGAATGAGTAAAGACCTATGATCCAACTATGTGCTTGCTGCCTCCAAGAGGTTCAGTATAGGTCTCAAGACACAAATGAGTTCGAAGTGGAAGGGCTTCACGCAAATAGCTTTCCATGCAAATAGCAACCAAAGGAGAGCCGGGGTATCTGCACGACTCTTAGACCAAATAGACTTGAAGTCAAAAATCATCACAAGAGACAATGGACATTATATTTTACCACAAGGGTCAACCCAGTTGTCACCAGCCCATAACACTTCAGACTTCCCTGCCCAAAAATTTGGGGCCAAGTATTTACAGTCTTCAGGCTCACCCTACCACAGGGCAGGAAATCATGTCAGACTGAAACAAACATATAAACAAACAGCCTTCCTCGAGGTCCTCAAAGAAATGGATCGTGTGTGTCATAGACCTCTAGGTTCTTGTTCCCACTCGGGCACCTGCAAGTTCTCCTGAGCCCTCAGTTCCTGTGTGTTTGTGAGGGGTGACCCCAGTGGCCTCACAGCTTCCCCTGCCTGCAGCCTTGCAGAGGCTCCCCCATTCTCAGGCCCTCGCCCAACCCATGTGCCCTGGAGCCCTGGATGTCACAGTTCTGTTTGCAGAGTTTTTTTCTACCAGTCCCCCTCACCATCCCGCCTTGCTGCTCTGGAAACTCTTCCTGGGCAGGGGATAGTCACTTTCTCTCTGCATTCTTGGTGTTCTACCTGGCATGGGGAAAAAGGGCTTAGTGCTGTTTTGCCTGGTGGATGAGATGGGGCTGGAGGAGGCAGCCTCAGACACTCTAGGAATCCCCAGGAGCCCCTACAACACTCCAAGGCCATAAACACAATGGGTCTGCCCACGCTGCTGCAGGGTCTGTCAGAGAGACCTGCGAATGCCACCTAGTATGGCCAGTCTGATCTGTTCTCCCTACACCTTTATGCCACCCTCTTCCCTGCCCTGCAGCCTTCTCCAGGCGTCTTCTTCCTGCCTGTTTCCCCCTATCCCCCAGCATGGTTCCCTCCCATGTCCAGATGCACCCAGCTCAAGTTTCAATAAGCATTCTGAGCCTCAGGGATATTGTCGAAAAGGTGCCTACCTGATATAGCCTTGTGATAAAATGAGATTGTATGTAGCAGGCTTGGCACATAGGAGGGCCACCACTCATTCTATTGTGCTGAATACAGTCCTTACCAAATGAATAAGTTTTCCTCATGAATGAAAAGATTTGAGTTCTTGGACCACTTTTATGAAGGTGTCTCTTGCATCTAGTATACTATGAGGTTCAGAGGGGTAGGGATGTTGGGTGGGTGCATGGATGGATGAAGGGATGGGGGATGGATGAATCTTTGGCACTGGTATGTCCCACATTGGGTGATTCTAGACAAGAAGAAAGAACCACCATTTCCTTTGAAGTTTCCTAAGGTTTTTCATTCCAAATAAAGAGAGAACAGAGGACTGGGAAATGTTACACCCGGAACACTGTTAATATTACTGTACCAGTGGTGGTCGTGAAAGTCCCTATGGAGCCCCGTACTGAGCAAGTCATTTTATATGCGCTAGTAATTTGGTCTCAGCTCAGTAGCATCATCAGTTTTTTGTTATATAAGCAGAAAATGGGTGCAGCGATCTGCCCACAGCCGCAGGGCTGGAAAGTGATGGGACCAGAACTCAAACCCAGCCCCTGGGGTTGATGGTGGTGCACTTGGTATTCTACACTCATTTGGCAGAGTGGACCCATGTGGGGCTGAGGAGATGGGGAGGAGATGGAAGAAGAAGAGGAAGAGGAGGAGGAGGTGGCTGTCCTTCATTTCACAGGTCCTTGGTAGGGGAAGAGAATGGAGTGCAATGTAGACCTGGGGTTAGCTGAGTAGGGAGAGCTCCTGAGGCCTAAGGAGATGTCATCAGGCAAGAAGGGCAGCAAGAGTGTTTTGTGGCTCTTGCAGGATGAAGAATGATGCAGAGAGGAGAGATGAGACCAGGGAGGCAGTGGAAGGAAGTGTGGCATTTTGGCCTCACCATAGCAGTGCTAAGAAAAGGACTTTCAGCTTCACTTTACAGGGGAGGATGCTGAGCTCAGGGAAGGCTAAATAATGTGCCCCAAGCTCTCCCTCTTGTCAATAGCAAAGCTCAGGTTGGAGCCAAGTGTGTGGGCTCTGCCTTGCAGAACTGCAGAGCTAGGATGTTGATGGGACCAAAGGTACTCTGAGGGGTTGGCAGAGCCAACTTAGCTACAGATACCTGCTCCCTGCAGAGGCACCCACAGGGTAAATGGGGGAGCAATCAGAGAAGAGGCAGGCACGGGACACAGAGGCTCCAGTCAGCCAGAGGCCTACCTGAGGGAAAACACCCCTAGGAGGTAATGGGGGCCCAGGCCCTCCTTGAGAGGCCATGTGTGTCCCTACTCTCCCAGCTCACTGTGGTCCAGCCCTGGCATACAGTACTCAGTGAAGGTTACTTTATTTCTTATTCCTGGTCATCTTTGATGGGCCTTTGAACAAGCTATCGGGCCAAGGGCCCCTGGGCTGAAGGCCTGTCCTGATTCTGACTTCTCACACGGGAACACACTGAGTCCAGGTGGCCTCAGACTGCAGACCAAGGTTGCTGAGCTGCCTCTGGTGGCTCAGCATGACAGGAAACTGCTGGCTAAGTCCCGATAGCACCCATCCCAGCAGACTGTGAGGCCCTGTGCCAGCCCCACCTGGCTTGGTGCCCACATTCCTGGATCCTGCTCTGGAGACCAGAAGCTCATTAGAGCCTCAGGCTGGTCACGGGGAAAGGCTGAGGACCTGAGGCCACTGTAGCCCTGAGGAGGAAGGGGGGCTAGAGGGCTTGGCTGAGTGGCAACACCCTCTGTCTCCTTCCATAAAACCCCTCTACTTGGGCCATGCCGTCCTCACCCACTGCCACTCAAGGCCCTCAGGACAAATCAGGCTCAGGTCCTTCCTAAGCAACCTCGCTAACCCCTGCTGCACAGACTTTCCACATGCTTTGCAAGCCTGATCCACATCCTGGAATGCCTGGGATTCTGAGATGTGGGTGAATCAATCATTTCTGCCCATTGGGAACAGTCAGTGAACAGAGGAACCCCAGTGGGCATCAGAGGGAACAGGTCCCAGACAGGCCTCCAAGAGGCAGGAAACATTCTCAGCTGGGTTTTAAAGCTTGCATAGGGATTTCCCAAGAGATAAGACTGGAGAGGGCACCCCACAGTGAAGCTTAGAGACAAGAGGATGGGACGGCAGCAGCCTGAGCCACCCAACAAGGTCAGCCCTGCCTCAGGGGTAAGAAGCCGGAGGACTCAGAGGTGTGGCAGCACTCACCTGCTGGAGAATCACCATGGCTCTGCGTCAGGGCGCCAGCTACCTGCTTCCCTGCAGACACGGATCTGCAGGAGAGAGACCATGTCAGCCTCTGGGTAGAGCAGCCCTGGAACCCTTGACCCCAGCTTCATTCTCTGTCCTCAGCTCTGTTGCCCAGAGAAACTGAGCCACTGTGGTTCTTTCAGCTGCTGTCATCCAGAGGCTCCCAATGGGCTCCGAAGAAGGAGCAAAGAAGCCCAGAGACAGTCCAAGACCTGGGTCTATGTCAAGGTCACACAGCAGGACAGGGCAAATTCAGGGCTAGGACTTGGCCTCTGGCCTCCTAGCTCAGGGATGCTGTAGAAGTGTAGGAGACAGGGCAGCCTGGTCTGAGGGGACAATCAGGTTAAACATGACCTGCGCATGGCACACTTTGGATAAAACCCTTCCCAAGCATCTTTGCCCTTGGAAGGGAAGCCTTACATCTCCACAGCCTCACCTTTAAGGCCTAGCACATGCTGGTCCCTGCAGATATCTGAGGCTTTTCTCTCCTTACTCCTACAATGGAACCATTCTTAGTGACTCACTATTCCTGAAATACTGCAACTCTTCTCACACTTCCTCGTCTTTGCTTATACTGCCCCTTCCTCCTGGAATTCTGACCAGTAGAACTTCACCTATGGTTGATGGCTCCATTCAGGTGGCACCTCCTCCAGGAAGCCTTCTTGAAAACCCCAAGGCTGCCAGGAACCTCTGTGTTTACCTTTGCCCCAGCCCTCACATATGTATGGTTCTGTCTGAGTCAGAGCCTTTCTCTACCTTTCCTTCTAAAAAGAGTGGATCCAGGACAGGGCCAGGGCCAGGGCAGGGCCAGGCCAGAGCCTGAGCCATTGCCTTTTCTCAGCCTCATTCAGGCTCAGAGATGGACTCAGGAAGACTCATTGGATGATTGTGGCCATCAATGACAGCTCTGGTCCAAAGGCCCGGGCATGAGGTCCCCTGGCCTTCAACCTGCCCACAGGATGGACATCAATTTTTTACAAGGGCCCATTCAGAAGTGCTGAGGTATTTGATCCTCTGCCCATGATACTGCCTGACACCTGAGCCCTGACCTCAGGGCTGGATGCCTGGAGCTCTGGATCCCAGAGCATATGTGGTCTTTCCTGAGAGCTGCACAGGCCTGGGTGCCTGGCAGGGAAAAGAATTCAGCAGTTCCCCCTGGGAGCTCAGGGCCAGGGCCACTGTGCTGGCACTGGACATCAGGATAGGCCATGAGAGCCAGAAGAAAAATCAGAATTTTTATGAAAGTGTAAGACCTTTGGAGGATGGCAAGAGGGTAGAATTTAAGGTCCATCCATTAGAAAAACTGTGAGGTATGCATTTTATTTCTAAAACTAAGAGCTAGACCATGCTCAAGTCCTTTGCTTTTCAAATGGACAATGGGGAACACAAGCAGTACTTGTATTTCTAAGCCCATGCCTGATTCCATCTTGTCCCCATGACAATCCTGTATGGTGGGACCTCATACTCCTAGACTGAAGATGGGAAACTTGGGGAATAGAGAAAGGAAGTGACTTACTCAAGGAGAGAGATAAAGAGTGTCAAAGAGAGACCAAAGACAGACAGGAGCAGAAGACTCTTTCACTCTCTCCTCTACCCTAGCATTCCTGCTTCCCTGGCCCCAGGGTGCTCCGCAACCGGGCCCCAGCCCCAACTCAAAGACAGTTCAATGGATGCAGCACTCCTTGACCCTTCCATTCTCCAAAGTACAAATCTCTATCTTCTCCAGCTTGGGACAATTTCATTCAGTGGCTACTGTGGTGAAGCCCCATGGGTGACAGGAAATGCACAAGCAATTGGCTGTAGGGGCAGAGGCTCCTCCCAAATCCAAAATATCCTCTCCCAGTGCCAGGGCAGGGCCAGCCCATCCTTACCTGAGTCCCAGCTGCACACTCTCAGTGTCAGGAGTCTGGCTGCAGCTGCTACCTGTACGCAGAACTTGGGAAGCTGGGGTCACCAGTCTGGCAGTCTGCAGATAATGCTGCCTGTGCCGTACCCCACAGCTTGCCCTGAGTACTTCTCTCTCTCTCTCTCTCTCTCTCTCTCTCTCTCTCTCTCTCTCTCCTGTTCCTTCTGCCCAGGCGACTGTCCAGCCAGCACTGCCACCCTCCCCTCTCACTCCAGATCCTTCTCCCAGGAGGCGGAGCCCAAGGGGGCCTCCAAGGTCTGGGTGTGGTGACATCGGCGTGGGGGGCGGGCTGTGCTGGAACTGCTGTCCAGAGGCTGCCCAGGGCTCTGCACAGAGCGCCACCAGCCAACAGGGAGGTAGGGACATTGCAGTCTCTGACTGTGGTGCAGACTCACGTGGGGCCCAGGACTGTACACGGAGGCTTCAGGTGTCTCTGGGGTGGAGATTTGCAATACCACTACCCGCTACCTCAGCACCTAGCAGGGAGCTTCATTCAGATCCTGACCTGGTCACTGATTTACTAGAGTCTCCACCAAGCCACTCTCCTCCAAGACACTGTTTGAGACTCCAACAAGGCCTGGCCAGGCAGGTAGGACAGCAGATGGGGTGCGGGTGAGCAGTGTTCTGGCACCCTTTTTCCCACATGTGCCCCTGAAGCTTATCCACAAATTGCCCCCCACAACTTGTTCTAGGGGCTGGGGAATGTATGCTGTCTTATAATCATCCAGAAACTTCTCCAAACCAGCTAACTACATTTATACCTGTACATATGGTGATATTCAACTGCTCTGAAACTTGTTGAATTTGGCATGACACATTTTGATGTGAAAATTGTGACCTAGTACTTGTCATTGATTTAGCACCCAAGTTAGAATTTGTCAGATTCGCTATGCTTTCCAGCCGTTGTTTGATACTCATCACACCTCTCAGAACCAATTAACAACAAGCGGCCAAGGTATCACTGTAGAAGCAGCATCACATATAAGGGGACAAAGTGAAATGTGTAATTGGAAGGAGTGTGCAAATCTTTATTAACATTGGCAGGAAGGGTGGCTTGGACTCCTGAAACCCAGTCCTCTCTCTATCTTGCTCCCATCTGTGCACGTTTCCAGGTACAGCTCTAGGTTCAGCAGAAGCAGTGAAGTTTTTTGATTCTAGGCCTCCAATTAAATGTGAGTGTCCTCAGGAAAGCCAGAGGATGGAAGGAGGGGCTTGGGGGCAAGGAGTGAAGAGAGCCTCTAGTGCCCCCTGCTGGGCACAGGCTTCATAGGGAGCCAGGCTCAGTGTGATGGGGTTATTTCGGAGTCTGCAGGGCCTGGCTTCCTCAGATTCAAGATGCCCCAGGGCACATTAGCCCAGTGACCCTGGCAGGAGTTGCTCCAAAACAGTCTCCACCTCTGGGCCTCACCTGCAGCTGCTTACTTACCACTAGAGCTCCTCAAACCATGTCTCTCAAAGGCTCCTGGCCAGACAGCGCAAGTGGCCTGGGCCCACACAGATGGGGAAAATGAGGCTCTCTGATTGGAATACAGGGTGCCCACAGTGCACAGTGGTAGCTGGGGCAGAAATACCAGTGGGAGCTGTTGGGGGAGGGTTGTGGAGGGGAAAGCAGTCTCGGATCCCGTGGTAACTGCTACACTTTTTGGACACCCACCATGACCCAGGCACTCTGCCGCAGGTCACATAGCTCATTTCTCACACTCCCATGAAGAAATCTAGGAAGCTGTCCATTCTGTTTTGTAATAACAGAATACCTGAGACTGCGTAATTCCCAAGGAAAAGAGGCTAATCAGGGCTGTTTTGGAGGCTGAAAAGTCCAAGCCTGGGCGGCCACATCAGACAGTGTCTTCATGCTGTGTCGTGATCTGGCAAAGGATGGCAGGGAGCCATGAACTGTGCGTGGAGTAAACTCAAAACAGGTATGGGTGCCTCACTTTCTACTAACCTGCTCTTGTGGGCACCACTCCAGTCTCACAAAAGGCCATTTATTCCTTCCTAATCGCCTCTCACTAGGTCCCTCACTGCTGTTCCATTGGGGACCAGGCTTCCAACAGCAGTCTTTGTAGGATGCCACATCCAAGCCACAGAACCAGTCTTGCTTCGCTTTGCCCTCCTCCTCCAGTCATGCTCCCTCCTACCCCAAACCTAAGCTATCACTGAGGTCTGCCAACTCTGCCTTCAAATTCCCAACCCTGTTCCTCCCCAGTTCTGCTCTGGTCTCCCTACGCCCACCTGTGCCCTGTAAGCCCATTCATGTTGCTGTCCATTTTACTGGAACAGGGCTTAGGCCTCCCGGGACCCAGCACACTAAAAGACTCCCAGCAAGTCCTCTGTTGTCCTCTCAATAACTCTGTGCTGGGCTTAGCTGGGTCAGAGAATATGGTTAGTTTTCTCCAGTAGTCCATGGACTGCTTCAGGGCAGGGACTGTTCTCAGTCTCCCCAGGGCTCGGAATGGGGCTCAGCACTTAGCCCTGTGCTGATTTGCTACATGAAGGGTGACTGAGGATCTCACTGATCTCAGCCTATAGACACTTGCTTGTCCTGTCCTTTTGACCAGAGGACAGTCCTCCACCCCCACCTCAAGGGACAGACAGACACAGGAAAGTCTTTCTGGAATTGCAGCAACATTTATTCTGAGAAGAGAGCAGGCTTTCTCTCCTCCTAACCCTATAGCGGGCCTTGAGAGTGGAGCCCAGGGCTGGGTGGTGTGGGCTGCAGGCTCCCTAAGTTGTAAGGTGAACACAATAATTGCTCTCCTTGACCCACCTCCATCCTCACCAACCAGTCCCCAAGGTCTCCTGGGGACAGAAATTTCAGCACATCCAGGAGCCAGCCTGGCCTAGAGGGCTGTGGTACAGTTCTTCTGGGGTGGTTCTTCTGGCACCCAGGCTGAAGCCCACACTGGCCTGTCACCTGGTCCTGATTTGCCCGTGTCCCAGGGGAATAGGGCTGAACAAAAGAACCAAGTGTCAGCCCCGGGGGTCCAGGCTGGCTTACCTAGGGCTCACCTCTTCCGCCCTGACTCAGGAGTCCTAATTTCAAATAGACAGTGAAAATTGGTGATTAGGTGAATGTGTGTATAGTGAGTAAGCATTCAGAGATACACACTGAGATGGGGTATTCCCTTGCCCTTACTCAGCACTTGCTAGCAAGAGTGCTGACAAATAGGAACCATCAGCCCCACTTTGCAGAGGGAGAAATCGAGGCACAGGAGGTTTAAGTGACTTGTTCTTGGTCATGTGCAGAGTTCCAGTCCCAGGTTCTCAAGGGAAGCTTCAGCTTACGAGAACGAATCCTCTTATGCTCCTTGTCTTTCAGGTCCTGACCCCTCTTGTGGGCCAGGGCCAAAACCCAGGAGCACAACCAGCCATGGAGCAAGGAGGCAAAATCAGAGGATCCAGCACCCCCAGCCAGGTCACTGGCCCACACTTGAAGGTCTGGAGTCAAAGTTCAGGTTCCCAACAGGAATTTTGGCTCTTGAACAAAATGCACTTTCAATTTTCTTGCTGTGTCTGCTCTGGAAGCCCAAGGTGAGCACTGAGGAGTCTCCAAGTGAATCATGGCACCAGCAGGCAAGAGTTCTCCAGGGACACAGTTGGCACCAGCCAACAGATGTCCAGATACAAATCTCTTCATCTTTACCCTCCTCCAGACCACCTCCTCGAAGGTCTGGCTTCATTCTCATCTCTCCTCAGGTGAAATAAAAATAAAACCAGAAGACCAGCAAAACTGGAATTCAAGGAAGCAAAAAAGGGTTGAGGGTTTCCTTTGCAAAGTCCTTGTTAAAACTGAGATTTCTAAAACAGAAAGAATAGAAAACAGTGAGGACTAAAAAGAACATTTTGGTCCAGACAGCAAAAAGAGCACTGGCCTCCTTGGATCTTGGGGGAGTGTTGGTTGCGGGGCCTCTGGTCAGGCAATGCAGCTACCCATCTCCTGCCATGCCCACGAGGTGATATGATCCCAGGGCTGGCATCACTCACCCCGGAGTCCTTTCTCCTAGAAGCCTTGTGGCAGAGGGGAGCACTGCTTCCCCGTGGGTCCCTTTGGCCCCTCTGCCCACCTGAAGCACTAGCTGGACACATTCCTTCCCACATCAGGCAGGAAAGTGCCCCTTCCTCATCCATGGCCACTGTCTCTCCCAAGGACCTCAGACCAGGGACTGCAGATGACACCGGAGCCCGTGGCAAGCTGGCAGCTGCAGCTCATCTGTCTCTGAGAAGACCTGAAGGCACAGGCAAGGCCCAAGGCAGAGACGGGGCTCCATTCCCCTGCAGCCTCTCAGATGTTGCCTATCCATTTGGCAAATCTCTAACGAGTGAATAACGGATTGGTGAGTGGACAGGATTAGAGAATGAACAAATACCACTCACATGTTTCCCAAATTCTAGGCTGAGCAGGAACCTACTGGGTGCCTGGCAAGTCCTTTCAAGATGGCTTGAAAACCAAGTATAGGTGCCACAGGAAGAGAGGTGTGGGAGATTGGAGTGGGCCTGGGAAACAGGGGCCAGAATGGGGCTGGGGGACATGGCAGTTTGTTTGTAAACAAGTGACATCTTCTTGGCACTCCTCAGCAGACAGCAGAGCCTTGGGGAAATGTTTTCAACAGATAGAGTCCCTTAGCAGTGGTGACAACTCGGGTGGGAAGGATTATTTTAAATCTCAGGCAGGTAGACTCCTTCCTAAGAAGGGAATGCTTTGAGGTCCTCTGCATACTGAGGCTCTGAGTGGGTGTAGAGCTCTCCCAAGGTCACATAGCAAGTCAGGGAAAAAGGGGGAAAAGGACCCCAGTGTCTGGCTCCCGGGCTGGTCCCAGGTCTCCTGGTGCAGACATGCAGGTGGTGTTCAGAATTCTTGGGGCCAGGTAGACAGGCAGGTGTCAGATAGCCATGAGGGAGGCACTGCTGACGATGTGCACAGTAACGGCGCCTGGCAAGTCGCTGGGCTGCCGACTACTGCGGTCTCGGAGGTGGAAGGTGTGCCGAGCCTGGAGGTTATCAGGTTCAGTCTTCAGTTGCACCTGGCCCAGGAACTCATCCTTCAGGACTCGGTAGTTCCAGATCTGGGAGGAGAGAGAGGGTCGTGGGCGGGACCATCCCTAAGACCAGGAATACACCCTATGGTAGGTGCTGGTGGTAGTAGTTGCAGGGCCCAGAATCACCCCCCACAGTGTGGGCCTGGTAGGGACAGGAACCTGGGTTGTCTTCCTCACCATGAGCCTTGGGCAAGGATGTCCCCCTTCCAAAGCCTTGGGCTCCCAACCTATCGAAGTGCTCTTCCACTCATAAAGATTATCATAGCTCTGCTGTTGACTCCCCACCTGCCCTAGGTTCCCCATCACTAATATGAAGGTTAGATTTGCCCCTTGAGGTCCTTCTAGCCCCAATAGCTATGGGTCTGTGATTTGATCCAGTGGGACCCAGAGTTAAGAAAACTTGGAAAATCTACAGTGGCTCCCCTGGGGTCCCCAAGTGTTTGTTTACAGATGGTTTCTCACCCAGAGAGATGTTGCTCTGGGCCTGGGGGACAGAGAGCTTCCTGCTAATGAGCTCAGAATCATCGTGCACCAGCCACCTTGGCCTGAGAGGAGAAGGAAGGCTGTGTCCAAGGACAGTGGCTTTCTATCCCCTGCTCCAGGCTCTTAGAAAACAACCACAGCCCATACCATCTCAGCAGCCCTTGTCCAGATGACCCACCCACATGGGACTCTAAGGAACAGCTCCCAAGGTTTTGGGCAAAGCTGTCAGAGATGACCAGTGTCCCCTGCCAGGAAACCGACCCTGCTGGGTCTCTGAACCACACTGCCTAATCCAATCTCATGTACAACCCTGATGCCGGTGCAGCAGGAGATGTAGGCAACAAATAGCAAAGCCATGCTGGGAGTGAGGGACAGACCAACAACCAGAACCTAGCACCCCTGGGTCCCTGTCAAAGGCTCTTCTGCCCTGAGCCTGGCCACTGTGGGCTCACCTGGACAGTGATGGGCTGGGCCGGCTTCTTGCGGTAGAAGATGCCTTTCACATTGTACTCAGGTGTTGAGGTCCCTTTCTGCACAGGTGACTGAATTTTTTCCCCCTCACATTTGATGATCACATAAGAGTTGGGCCCTAGAGAGGGAGAAGGAGCTGGGGTGAGGGTGGGCTGGATGGATGCCTAGGTGAGACACCTACGGGCCTCAGTCCTTCAACGGAAAGCAAGATTGGAGCCAGACCCACCACGTGGCCCCGTAACTTAAAGACAGGTGAACCAGTAGTCTCTGGCCCCCAGGCCTTTACCTCTGTTCGCAGCACCTGTTCCCCCAATTCTTTTCACCAGGCTTTATGCCCTAATACCTTCTCAGCCTGGAGAAAGGCTGCCTCCCCCAGGAAGCCTTTCCTAAGCACTCATGTCAGGTGTCTGTTTCAGGATCCGACCTCCTCACCACGCAGGAAGCTACCAGGCAGGCAGTAGACCTGCTCTTCATTCTGTGCCCCAGGTACCCCCAAGTAGACACCAGGAAAGTTTCGCTGGCCACTGAGTGTGAGTAGGAGAGCTCTGGAGGCTGGGGGCTGCTGTGGAAGAGAAGGCCTGGGGCAGCTACCAGCAGAACCAGGGCCTTTCCTGCTGAGCTCACCTGTTGTGGAGTCCTTCAGGCCAGTAGCCCCCAGGACATGGATTTGGGTCACCTGCTGGGGGTAGCCACACAGGGAGCTCCAGCAGGTGCGGGGAGGCTCATCCAGGCGCAGCTCTCTGATGAGGAGGGGTGAGGGGGTACCAGGAAGACAAGTGAGCAGGGCTTCTAATAGTGACATCAAGTCTGGGTCCCCACCAAGGTGGCAAGGGCAGTATGGGAACCCAGCCGGGATGGGGATGGTTTCAGCAGTCCCTGGGTCCCAGAGCCAGTTTCCACCCCATGGGATAGGGCATAATGGTAGCTAGATCTCAACCCTGGAATCAGACCAGACAGGGGTGGGTGGTCATCACTACCACTGGCCATGTGACCTCAGACAACCCTTCTAGCTTTGATTCTTATTTTCATGTGTAAAATGGAATGATCAGGCCTCCTGCTCAGGGGTATGACACAACCAAATGAGGGAAATAAAGCTGCTTTGTAAATGGTTGGAAGTGCAGTATACATGAGCCAGTGTTCCTAAGGGCTGGGACAAGAGTGCAGGGGAAGGGAGAGGAAGGAGAGGGATACAGGGGTCAGGCCAGGAGGGCTGGAAGCTGGGCTCCATAGGCAGACACTTAGCACCACTTGGCTGAGGCCCCTCGGGGCCCAGTGTGGACTGTGCCCCACCAACCCTAGTCCCTCGCAGCTCCACACACCGGCAGTTAGAGGGCACATCTGTGAAGACTCGGAGCAGGAACTCGCCAGTGTGGCCTGGCTCGAAAGTGGTGGGGATGATGACATAGCGGCCCTCAGGCTGGTCTGTGCGTAGGAAGACGCTGCGGGAGTTGATGTAGATGGAGCTGGCGGCCTTGTGCTGCAGGCTGTGCATGCGGTACTGGCGGTTCTCTTCCACCTGCAGGAGACACAGGGGCTGGGCATGGCCCACTGCACCCTGCCCACCCATCTACCCCTTGCCAGAATCCACGCAAGTGAGCTGTCCAGAACAGGCAAGGAGATCAGTGTTCACCGGGCACTGGACTGAAGGGGAGGAGGATGGATGGAATTGGGTGGTAATGACCTAAGGCAGCAGGATCTCTTTGGTGGGTGATAAAAATGTTCCAAAACTGACTGTGGCAATGATTGTGCAACTCTTGACAATACTAGAAGGCACCAGGTTATATACTTCATATGGGTGAATTAGACGGTCTGTGAATTATACCTCAATGGAAGCTATTAAAAAGGGAGAGCAAGGGCCAGGCATGGTGGCACACATCTGTAACCCCAGTACTCTGGGAGATTACAAGTTCAAGACCAGCCTGGGCAACTTAGTGACTTGGCAAGACCCTGTCTCAAAAAGAAAACAAAAAAGAACTAGGGATGCAGCTCAGGGCAAAGGCTTTAGGTTCAACCAACTGAAAAAAAAAAAAAAAGTTCCAAAGACACCCCTCCCTCCATAACAATGCCCCTGGGATTTCTGTCACAACAGAACCAAGTACAAGTACCTACAAGAACTTCAGATAAGTTCCTCCCTTATGGTTTCTACTTCTGATGGTTTCAGTGATTTGGAATCAACTATGCACTGAAAGAATTAATTTAAAAATTCCAGCAATACATAATTCATACATTTTAAATTTTACAATGTTCTTCTATACCGTGCTGAAATCTTATACCATCTTGTTTCACTCCACCCGGGAAACGAATCACCTTTTTTGTCCAGTGTATCCGTGCCACCCATATACACTACCTGCCCATTATCACTGAGCACTGTGCTGGTTATCATCACAGTGCATAGGGTTTGGCATTTTCCACAGCTCAGGCATCCACTAGGGGTCTTAGAACCCCCCCCCCATAAGGGGAGGACCTACTGCATCCCTGTCTGTGCAAGAGGGGACCACCTGCATAAGTCATAGCACAAATTTATGAAATGACATCACCAGCTGCCAAGATAAGCTAGATCTCAAAACAAGTGTCACAGAATGCCAGTCACTATAGTGAAGGTTATGATATACCGAAGCAAAAACAAAGTGTCACAACACACCAGCACACAATGTGTGTGCACCAGCAAAAAGAGGGGCACACACTGCCTTGACATGATACAGGGCATCAAATGCCAGGACCCAGCATGGACCAAGTGTTTCACACATCCATGTGTTTCCCTCCAGTTCTTGGGGGTCTGACAAGTATATGGGGTCCCGCTAGGCCAAATGTTACCATACACTGGGAAGTCGTGTTTCCAGGTCACAAGGAGGGGCAATAATGAGGCTGCCTGGCTCTGCCAAAGGATGCTCCTCCCATGCACAGGGGCCTCCAACATAGGGGCTGCAGGAGATGAGAGAGGCCCTGAGCCCTGGGAGGGACCCTGGGCAGCGACGCGATGCTTGGGGGATCACAGAGGTCAGCCCCAACAACGACCCTTTTCCTAACCCATGTGACAGTCTACGCTGTGGGCAGGAAGGAATCGGGTTAGGTGCAGCAAGCAGGCACTCTGTGGGCATTCCCAACAGGGACCGTGACACATCTTCATGATGTTAGCCAACGCAGCCAGAATGGTTAGAGTGAGGATGGTGACTGAGGTGTTCTAGAGTGCTCTCCCCAGGCCCAGGAGCCCACACTCCACTTCCCCACATTCCTCAGTCACAGCAGATCCCTGCTGGCCTCACCTTGTAGATGTCAAAACCAATGGCCAGGTTCTCGCCTTTGCCCTCCCGGCGGGTAGATCGCTTGGGCCGCTGCTGGATGCAGATCAGCACTTCGTCTTCTGGCTTCTTGACCTCAAAGATGTACTGCAGGTTTAGCCAGAGAGACAGACACTGCCATAAGACCATGCCACAGATGAACTCAACGGCCAGGCCTCAGCCACCACGGGCAGTCCCATCAGCTCCCTGAGTCTCATCTCTCCTGTGACACTGGGCTGCTAATGCCTGCAACAGCTACCCTGCACGAAGACTGGGAAAACTCAGGGAAATAACGGATGCTCAGTCCAGAGCCTCACACACAGTACATCAAACAGTTGCCATGGGTTGTGGCCAAGTTCCCCAGGAACCAGCAGAATCATGCTGTTGTAGAAACAAGCGGTGTACCCCCAGCGTAACCTCTTAATATCCCTGAGACTCTAGGCAAGATGCTCAAGTTTCCTAAGGACCAGTTTCCTCATTTTTACCATCTACAGGTCAAACTGTAAAGTTGGGCCTCATGACCCCCAGATATGCTAGTGAGCCCACCCCACTGTACAGATGGGTATGGTGAGGCCCAAGCACAAACAGGGAGGCATGCAAGGTCATGCCAGAGCCTATGGTGGGACCGTGGTGGAGACCACACAGGTGCTCAGGGGCAGGTGGGGATCCCTGAGCATGCCCACCTGTGGGTTCTGGAAGAATGTGTCCTTGTGGTTGATGCAGCCCCCACTGCGGTTCTGCTTTGGGTCCTCGTGCCGTGTCCAGGCACCTCGCAGCCGGGCTTCCTCCCACGTCTTGTGGATGCTCAGGTAGGATGTGTTGAGGAGGCGGCACTTGATGATGTCTGTGAAATACCGGCACACGTCCTCGAAGGTCATCCTGGGAATAGGAGGGCAGGTGAAGCGGCTCCCAGGCCCGCTTGCCCACCCCCTCCATGTGCTCAGAACCCCAGCCACACACGGCACCGCACAGACCCTGAACTCTTTTGGCCTCAATTTCATCACTTGTAAAGTGCCGATGAATCTGCCGATAGCTGCCTGTCTCACAGAGCTAGCGTAGGAATGCGCCCATTTATACCAAAGATGGCACTCTTTCTTGAATGTTTGCATGAAATTCATGTATGTTACCTAGACAAAGTCAAGGAACAAGAATTTGAAGAGAAAAATTTTATTATATTCCATTGTTATGGGCATTCCAAAAATGGAACATTAGGCCTTGAAGGGTTGAGTGGGGCAACAAAAGCTACACGGTGCAATTTTCAGCACAGAAAAGCTGGTCCAGCTACTGTAATAATTAACCTATTAATTAACTATACATTAATTAATATATTTAATTATATATTAATATATTTAATAATTAATATGTGCAGCCCTCTACAGTTTGTAAAGTGTGTTTTTACCCACAGGCTTCCACATCTGGTCTGAGGCCTCCATAAATGTGGTGGGCACCCCATGGTAAGGATGTGGCAGTGGTTGGGTGGCAGGGTCACTAGGTGCTACACACGCCTCTGGAAGCCTATAAGGAGGGTTGGGGAAGAGCATGGGGTACAACCCCACATGAGAAGGGCTGCAGGAGGCCACTCTTTCCATGGAGGAGGGGTTTGGCTATGTTTTAATTCAACTGATCTGTAAGCTACATTGGACCAGGTGAGTCTTGGCCACAGGAGCAGTGTAGGGAGCCCTTAAACCTGGAGATTGATCACATGTGTGGGGCTAAAGCAAGGCCAGCCTAGAAAAAACAGAGACCAAAAAAGCTATGTAAACAAGTTGTTTCAGCACCAAGAAGGCAAGGGACTGAGGCCTGCCAGGTAGACAAGTTGTTAGGAAGTGGGGTTGAAATTGACATTCTTCTTCAGGAATATATGGAGCATATAAATAAACATGCTGTAGTGGTTGAGCAGTTCCTTTCCTCCCATCAGGAGGATAAGGGCTCCACCTGGCCCCAGCTTTGTTTCTTTATTTTCTCATCCTCTCAGGGTCCTTCATTGCAAGAACCTAAAGAGCTGCATGGGTCGCAGCAGGGCAGATCGGGTGACTTGCAGCAGCTTCCAGGAACCTGCTCGAAGGTTCCTCAATGGGGTGCCAGGATCACCGCCATCTACTCTGCTCTCTGGAGCCCATAGCACTTGCCTCACACAGGGCACCCCATACCTTCCATGGTGACCAAAGTCTCCAAACCAAGTGTTCTGCTGAAGGATGACACTGAGCGTGGCACAGAGTTGGTACAGAACACAGGTGAACGCAGGCAGGTTATCCCAGAGTAGCTGTTGGGCTCTTCAATCTCAGCTGCTGCCATCTTCCTGCCTCCTCCCCCTGCCCCCAGTTCCCTCCTCTTCTGAATTCACTCTTCCCAAACCGAGAGGCAGAGTACCGAGAGAGAGGTACTCTTACACCAAGCCAGGTACCAGTCTCAGCTTTGGAACAAGCTCCTTCATGCTGCTTTTCTCTCCCGCCTACTCCTGGCATCACACGCCAGCTGCCCTTCTCCTCAGGTCAGACCCCACTTGCTGGCATCCTGGGCTTCTTACCAAAGGCTCAGTCTGAGGCCTGAGAAGCCTAGAGTCCCTCACAGGGGCAGAGGACTGCAGGATGAATAGGCCTATTACTGCCCAACTCATTCTATAGAAACTGAGGCTCAGAGATGGCACGACTCACCCAAGGCCGTGCTGCAAGCTGATGATGGGGCCGTGCTAAAACCCTGCCTCCCGTGCTCCCTGTACCCACTGCCAGTGCTCCCTGCAGGCACTGGACACAGCACTCACCAGAACTCGCCATCATCCTGCACGGTCACACCCATCTTTTCCCGCTCACTTTTGCTCACCTTCTGCCACTCCTCTGAGCTGGGAGAGAAGAAGAAGCAGTGAAAGAAGAGAGGCCCCACCAGAACTTTCCTGCCACAAAGAGAAGGCTGGGAGACAGTTTGGACCCAGGCTACCCTTGGTGGTTAGGGACACGGGGGCCATACCCAGTGCTCTGTGCCCTCTCACAGGAAACTGTGTGCCATCCCCATCCAGGCCACGAGGTCTAGAAGCAAAGTGGTGACCAGGAATGGAAGGGGAGGGCATGGCCTTTACTAGGGGTGAGCTCCACTCCCCTCCCGGCCTCATCATGCATGGCTCAGAGCATCAGCCCCACACACTCTCAGCTGGTGGCCTCCACACCCCTGCCCGCTGTCTGTGTGCCCTCCCAGCTAGGTCCCTAGCACCTCCAGGCCTCTGCCTTTGCTGGGGACCTCAATCCCTACCCCACTCCAAACTCAAGTCTCCTTTCTCTCTTCCTAATACCATCCTCCCCACATCCTTCAGGACCCACCCCCAGTACTCCTTCTTCCGGGAAGTCCCCACCAATCCTTGGGCCTCACGTGTCACTCCAGGGTCCATTCCATTCCCGCTCGCCCCAGGGGTTGCGCAGGCGGATCATGTCCAACTTCTCTGACTTGAAGAAGGCCAGCAGGCCGTGGCCCAGGCGCACCTTGCGCACGTCAGTGACAGCATACGCGTGGCCCTTCACCAGGCCGCAGGGCAGGCGTGCTTCCATGTCAGCTGCTGTTACTGCCTGTAGGAGGACCCAGGTGCTCAGAGAAGCAGGGACAGCCGGAAACCCTAGGGGTTCGCCCATAGCACTGCCCCCTATGGGTAGGAAAGGGAACTGTACCTCTACAAAGGCAGATCTGCTTGGCAGTGAAGAGCTGTATTCACAGATTTTACAAACCCCTGTCACCAGCAGTGTGCAGGAAGAGAAGCGTCCACCCTGGGGACACCTCTACAGTGTGTCAGGGCCAATTTTCCCTGGTTTGGGTGACTGCTAAATATTCAGGAATTCTGAGAACTGGCTATTAAGACATTGGTACTTGGAAACTGACCATGATGGAAATGTTTACGCCACCAAAATCTTTTCTTTTTCTGGAGATGCAGTTTATCATGCACCATAAGATTGGCTTTACCTGGGTTCAAATCCTATATACACTGAGCTTTTTCATTAGAACCCACACAATGAGCTCAAATGAACCTCTTGTGGCACTAGCCCAGAGCCACCTATCACAGGGGTTCCAGCTGCCACTTAGCTGGACTGAGGGACCTCAGATGAGGTCACCAGGGGCCTAAAAGGGTCAGAGAGAAGGTGTTGGGTGTATGGGGTTGGGGACACTGCACAGCACAGGATTAGGGCAGTTTCAGGGCTCCTGTCCCCCGAAGGGTAGTCCAGATTATGAGCTGACTTCACAGTCACCTCCTGAGTCACCCCACTCAGGGTTGGAGAGCACAGCGGCCATCTTAGGCCTGTTGAGCTCTTACCTTGATGGAGGCACTGATGAGGCCTCCCCGGCTGTGCACCTTTAACACTCGCTCAAACAGCTGGTTCCTCTTGGCCTCGTCATTGGCAAAGTCACCCTCAGTCAGGTCGATGGGCTCAGAAACACCACCTGTGAAGTCTACCAGTGCATCTGCTGTGTTGCCTCCATCCAGGGCCTGATAACAACCCGCCAGCCTGGGAAACAATGTGGAAAGAATTCCAAGGTCATGCTCCCCAGCCAGTTTAAATCCTTTACCTTAGAAGACTTGTGAAAGTCAGAGAGGTCAAGCAAACTGCCGAGGTCACATGGAAGGCCACAACACAGCCAACTCCCAGGCCAACATGTGCCTCTGTGATCCACATCGTTTCATGGCTCAAATTTCTCTAGGCCTCCATAGTTGCTGTCCAAAACTCTAGCAATCCTTTTCAAAAGCATCAAAAGGGTATACATCTTTTGACACACCAAATCTGGATGAATAACACGATTTCTAATGATATAAATTCAGAAATAACCTAAATGCCTAATAACAGGGAGTTAGTTTTAGAAACTAATGCTGTAACTATACCCTGGAATATTAAACCTTCATGGAAAAAAAAATACCTGGAAAAGAATACCTGTGGTAGGGAAAATGCTAGTGTTTGAAAGAGCAATAGACCTGGATTCCTATTATGCTTAAAAGGTAAACAATAATTTATTTAAAAAAATATTTATTAGCCTAAAGGAATAAATCATATGAAATCATGGGGATCTATGCTCCTGAGGTGGGAAAGGGAGGGAATTTTAAAACTTTATTATGCACTACTATGTAACACATAGAGAATGCAAATCTGAGACGTGGAAAAAGACATATAACAATACTGCTCATGTAAGTTGAAAATATTTGCCCACAAAACAGCAACAAAATTTGGGTAAAGTGATCTACAAACAAAAATGCATCAAAGATGTTGAAAGAGTTCTCATTGGTGGGAGAGTGGAGGGGAGGTAGAACAGAGAGGAAAGAGGGGAAGTTGAGGCCCAGGGCAGGGTAGGGCCTGGAGCTTTAAACAGCAATGCTGCTGGTGAACGCTGACTGCTCAGAACAGGGAGGGAAGAGGGAAGGGGCTGAGCCTTGTGCTTTCTTTGACTTCCTGGATTTGCTCTTGCAAACATGCATTAATTTTTATAATTTAAGGGGTAAAAAAAAAAAAGCAAAGCCAAATAAGTATAACATGGTGCAGCCATTGTGGCAACCAGCTTGGTGGTTCCTCAAGAAGCAAAATAGAACCACTTCTGACCCAGCAATACACTCCTAGGTACAAATTTTTTTAAGTGAAAGCAGAGGCTCAAATAGACATCTGCACACCCATATTCATGAGAAGAAGCATTATTCACATAGCCAAAGTGTCCAGCAACTGATGAGCAGAGACAAAAAAAAAAATGTATTGTTTACATGCAACGGAAGGGTATTCAACCATAAAAGAGACGGGAAATCTTGATAGGTGCCAAAACATAGGTGGACTTTGAAGACATCATGCTAAGTAAAAGAAGCCAGACACAGATGGACTAATACTGTAGGATTGCACTTACACAAGAACTTAGAAATAGGCAGATTCACAGAAAGCAGAAGAGATGGTCCCATTCCGAGCGGGGTTGGGAGGGACAGGTGAGGAAGTTACTGTGCAGTGAATGGATTTCTGCTGGAGATTATATCAAAGTTTTGAGTACAGAGGGCGATGGTGGTACACAGCTTTGTGTTAATGACCTGCCACTAAGCATGGTTAATATGAAAAATACTGTGTTCTACACATTTTACCATAATAAAATTTAAACAAACAAACAAACAAACAAAACAAGGTGGGCAAGCGGCACATGCTTATACGTAGTCCTAGTGACTAAACAGGCTGCAAGAGGGCTGCTTGAGTACAAGCGTTTGAAGCCAGCCTGGACAACACAGCCAGACCCAGTCTCAAAAAACAAGTCAAACAGCCAAACAAGCCGGCCCAGAGTCAGTTCCCCAGGAAGCAGAGAGCGGCTACACCAACGGCGGTGGACTCAGTGGCCACCAGGGGGCAGGGTTTGCATCTTTAGGATTAAAAATGGAACCTGCTAGTGAGTTTTCTTTGGTTTGTTTTTGCTGTTAGGAGTTTTTGTTTTTGTTTTTCCTTCTTTCTGTATGTCCTCCACCCAAGAAGACTGATGAGTGGGCCTGGGAGCAGGAGCCTGGAAGAGGCTCCACTGAGCTGGCCCACTGATACTCCTGTGATGTACAAGGGCCTGGGCAGGTCACTTTGCCCCCAAATCCTCATGGTTCAGCAAACCTTAGCTTTGCCCAATCTGTGCCAGGCCTTGTACTGAGTGCTGGGAACACAGGGCCTGGCACAGAGAAGAAGGAGGATCAATAAAGATGGAAAGGATGGACAGTCAGACAGACAGATGAATGAATAAGGGATAAAGGCAAGGTATCTGGTCCATCCCTCAAAATTCAGGCCAACTTCAGTCCCCAGGCCCCCAGCAGAGAAGGCCCAGCAGACAACATGCACCTCTTGGCAAGCACATGACCATGTAAGTGATAGTCTCAGCTACTCGTAGGACCTCTGCCCAGGCCCCAGTCTGCTCTCTGAACAAGAGTAACTATTCCTCCTCGCAGGGTCTAGGCCTCCACCCACCCAACATGGGCCCAGCTGAAGAAACATCCACTGGAGCACTCAGTGCCACCACCCAGCTTGGCTACTTCCTGCCTGTGGTGTCACATACTTGGCGTAGGCCTTCTCCACCAGGGCGCACCAGAACTCGTTGCGGGAATTGGAGTGGCAGTAGATGAGCTGGTTGTTGACTGTGGGCAGACGGTCATCAATGACCACGTCCACCCACTCCCCAAAGCGCCAAAAGTGGAAGTGGAAGATGCCGGCATAGGTGTCAGGCTTCTCGGGGTCCCACTCCTGCTCCTTCCAGTCTGGGATGACCTGGATGAGGAGAGCGGGGACAGGATGGGGATACACTGAGTGGCATGTCTGGCTCCTGGGCAAATGGGGAGGTGTGCCTTTCAGGAACTAGCAGAAAAAGGAGTATTAATTAGCTTGTGCCCCGTCTGGGCCATGAAGCGGTTGGAACTCAGCCTATCTCATCTCCTGGCGTCAGGTTCCCCAGGTCTGCTGGGATTGGGGCCTACTGCATGTCCTTTCCAGCTATGCCCTTCCAGCTGTGCCTCCCTATGAGCTCCCCCTCCCTGGACCTCCCTCTGCATCTTCCCCCCATCTTTTCCTCACTGGACCCCCATCTTTTCCGCACTCAGTAAAAAGCCCAGCATTTTTCTGAAACCTGTCTCCTCCTCTCCATCTTGTTGGCCCAAGCTCCCATCACCTCTGTGACAGCATCTGCAGTCACAGGTACCCTTGCCTCACACAGCAGCAGACTGACATGACTGTGCCACCACCTCCACAGCCCCACTTCCCTACTCCCAGGGGCAGCTACTCCTGCCCCCTGCTCCACGAGCTCCCCATCAGTCTCCTCTGCCTCTTCACCCACTTTGGTGTCTGTCCTCCCCCTCCAGGAACCTCTCCCTGACTCCAGGCCAGGCCACAGCCCTATCCCCCAGACTCACAGCCCCCAGCACTTCTACTCTGAGATACGTGAATTTACATTAAATACCCACACAACACTGTTCGATGTCTGAAACGATTCCTGGAACATCAGTTCTCTGAGGGCAAGGCCCTGTCAGTCTTGGTCTCTACTCAGCATCTTGCCAGGTCTGGCCAAGACAGTGAATTTAATACACTGGTGCTAACTGAATGAATAAATTCACAGACATTGATTAGGATTCTAATAATATCTACTAGGTATGGAGCATCACGTAATGCCAGGTTCTGTGCCTGTGACTGCCATGGGTCACCTCAATTTAACCTCTCACAATAACCTCGTGAGGGTAGATCACTACTACTCATCCCTACTTAAAGATAAGAAAATCGAGTCTCAGAAAGGCAAAGTAACTTATCTAGGATCACTTTGCAGAAAACATACACATTCCTCATGGAGCAGATAGGTTGAGTCTGAAGCCAGGATTCAAACCCATGCTGGACACTGAGCACCCAGATGTACCACACTTGGTCCCTGCCCTCAGGAGGACCCCAGGGTGGCGGGAGAGGCTGCAGGTAACACAAGGGGCATGCAGACCCATGGAGAGAAGAGAGTGGGTGAGGGGGGTTACACTAAAGGCCAGCAGCAGCTCTAAGCAGGTGTCCTAGAACTGGCACAGAGAGAGACCCAAGCATAAGAGGACAAACAGGCAACCTGGGGCAAAGGAGGTGGACAGAGAAGAACCTCAGGTCAAGGTAACTGCAGGGCATGGCACAGTAGGTGGCTGAGCAGCTCCTTCTAGAAGAAACCCACCCCTGCAGAGCGGGGCCCCCAAGCACAAAGGCTGAGGCAGGCACAGAACAGAAGCTTTCAATTCTTCAAGTCAGAGCCTAAGCCAGCGGAGCCATCACTCCCCACCCTCATGCTCGTTAAGGATGTTTTTGTTTACACACCTCTATCAACAGGGATATTTGGCAAAGAGAAATGCTCCCTAGTGGGACATTCAAGACCAAGAAAATAAAAATGCTAATCCAGAAAGAGGCATTACTGCCACCAATGTAGCCTTGCTCTGTGCCAGACATAGGACTGGGCTGTTTATGGCATCACCCCTCAGCTCACAACCAGTTTTGGGGGTGAGGTTGGGACAGTGGCCAGTAGAGGCAGACCTGGCATAGGTAAAAGAGACAAGATCTAAACCTGGACTTCAGGGCCTGCGATTCTGTGTCTGGAACCCAGCAAGGCTCAAGGCCTGTTGCTTCCTGTCCTCCACTTCCTCCTCTACTTTCTTCCAACTCTATACCCTTTTTAAGTAACAAATCCCTCCGCCCGCCTCTGCCCCAACTTTTTGTGCTCTCTCTCCCCATTTTGCTGTCAAGACAGAAAACTTTATCAAAAATAAGCCCCTTACAGGCTGGGAAGGATCATCCCCACTGCACAGATGGGCAGGCTGCATTACAGAGAGAAGCAGGAAGCTGCCCAAGTCCTCAGTTAAGCTGGGAGCAGGGACCAAGCCCATGGCTCCACTGCACCCTCCTCCCCCATAGACCTGTTCTGAGTGCTTTGGAGTGCATGGGGAGGGAGGGAGTCAAGCAGCCTTGCAGGGTGTAAAGATACTCTGGGACCTCAGAAAGATCATTAGACAAACTCAGGGCTTGGCCCTGAGCTGTCTGCAGCTCAAGAAGCAGCTAATGAAGCTCCAGGGTCTGCAGATCCAGAGTTGAGGATCCCAGGAGCCTCAGTTTCCCCTCCTCCTTCTCAGCCAGTGAATCTGGCACGGCTGGGCTCCACAGCCTTCTCACCACTTAGCCCCTCTGCTGCCAGTGGGATCCTGAGCTGGAGGGAGAAGACTATCTCCTGTCTGGCAGGTGTGCTCGCACATGTACACATGTCAATATCCTCCCAGCATACATCTGGCTATGTCAGAAGTCAAGGAAGCCACCAAGCCTTCTGGGGTCATGTCAGAGGAGCCAGGAAGGAAGTAGCCTGCAGAGGTTCTCATCTGCGTCCAAGGCCATTCTAAGGGTCAGTAAGGATCAATGAACTAGATTAAAACACAGCAAATAGGATCACATTCCCAAAGCCATGATGACATAGGACAAACAGTCACTGCTGCAGAAAAATAAGGAATCAACTCGTCTTTTTGAAACTGGGAAATTAGGGGAACGAATTTAGCATTGATCCTTTGTTCTACACACTGTACCACAAGGTAACCAAAAAGTGGGTGATGTGAGGTCTCTATCTGAAAAGAATTTCAGCTAAGAAACAAGGAAGAAATGCCATTTTGCAACCACTGAAGAATTAATAAATTTAGCCAATGATCACAAATGGGTTGTCCCATTATGAAAAAGGAGACAAGAAAGAGATATTCTGCACCTTCAGAATGAAGAACAGGACGTCTGCGAAGCATCTGTGAAGCATGTATGAAGCACAGGCTAAAAACAACTATCCCTGGACCTTTTAAAGACTCTGGCGCCAAACCCTAGTTTATGGAAAATGCAGAGAACAGAGAACATGTTAACATTGCAAGGGTGCAGTGAGATCCAAACAGTGGGAAATCCAACTGGACCAGTGACCCAGTTTCTTCCATAAATGAACCTTAAGGAAAAAAGAAAGGACAGTCAACCAATAGCAATTATGGATCTTTGCATCTTATTCAAACAAACTACAATGTGTATGCATATTTGTGGCATAAATTGAAAATGAGAACGTTTGTTGGGTATTTGATCATCCCTAATCCAAAAGTCTGAATCCTGAAATGTTTTGATTGCTGACATCATATTCAGAAATTTCTTTTATTTTGGAGCACTTCAGATTTTGGATTTTCAGGACAGGAATATTCAATAATGTTATGGTTTGTATCTAGATGTTCCCCTAAAGCCTCATGTAGTCATGGCAGCTCGATTTTCAGAGGTGGCTGAATCTAGTTTGTGATTGACTCATGGTCTAATGTTGGGGCTAGGAATGTGTCTTAGTTATTTTTCTCTCCTGTGTTATGGAATTATTTTAAAATATCTCAGTTGAGTTGTGGTTATTATTTCATAAGCACTTATCTTTCACAGCTGTATCCAGAAATATTTACAGATGACCTGATAAGCTGCTGGGGTAGGGGTAGCTGATGATGCTTGTTGTGAAGGGTTGGGTACAGGGAGCACACTAGGTGGTGCGCTCTACTCTTGTGGGGTCCATAGTTGAAATTCCGCATCACCACAGACACCACACACAGTCTGGCAGTGAAAGCCCTGTGTGTGGGCTCTGCTGATCCCTATCTCCTCCCTTAACACATCTCCTATGGGCCCTGCAGAAATCTACCATCCCTGCCAATCGCTCCAGGATGCCCTGTGCCACCTCACTCCTTTGTGTGGGTCCATCTGCCTTCATGTCCTCTTCTCTTGTTCCTTAAGGTTTAGTCCCAGGCACAATTGGGGAACCCCCTCTTGGCTCACCAGCCTGGTCCCTTTTCTCCAGGAGCTCCATAGGGGTAGGGCCAAGGCTAGACTCCTGCCCAGCCCCCAGCACACCGCAAAGGGTCTGGCTCAGCTCCAAAGCTGACTGCAGTCTTGCTGAGAGGAAAATCCCCAGCTGATCACAGTGAGGCTGCCAATCAACTGGTGACCTTGACACTGCTTAATACCACATTATCAACGTCCTGCATGAGAGGAACTTAAGCTTAAACTGGGCCAACTCTCTGAATCTCGGTTTCCTCATTTACCTACCCTACCACCATGAGAACTAAAGTAGCGTCAGAGGTACCTGCTATACTATGGAGGGCTCTGAACACAGGAAGCTGTCCATTGGTGTATGGAGTATCCATGTGGGCACCTGCACAAGAAGCGTAAAACTCAGGGCAGGAAGGGGTAGAGATAACCAGATCACCCTCCTTCCTAGAGGACAGTGTCCCATTTCCCTGGCTTCTGGGTTTTCTTGGCAGCTTCTACTCAGAACCCCAGAGCTGGACTTCAGTAGCAGATGCAAATACTACCCAGTGTGTGTGGGCTCTGCTGGTCCATGCGACAGAGAGGACTGGGGGTCAGGAGCTCAGGGTAGGCAGCCTGCTCAGGATCTGTGTGTGAACACACACCCATGAAATTGTGTGAGCAAACAGGGGGACATGCAGAGGGGGTTTTCCAAATTTCTGTCTGGGGCCTCGAAGGCCAGCTCACAGCATTGCTGAGTGACACTGGCAGGGCTGTGAGATGCAGGGGTACAAGGGGGTTCCTATGTCACCCAAGTTGGGGGAGACAGGCCACAGAACTGTCTGAGTCCTCAAACTCAGTAGGCTGTTACTTTGAGCCTCTGAGACTCCTTGGGTCTCAGCTTCTGGTTCCAAGAGTCTCAAATTCCCCAAGGTTTAGATGCTGGGGCTGAAAGAGTCAGTGGTACCATTGCCATCTGCTCTTTAGGGATTGGGCAGCTGATGTTGCAAGACACTTCAAGGATTCCTGTGCTGGCTGAGGCCAAGACCTGGGAAGGTCCTCAGCCTTGGGAAGACCCTTGCCCTGGGCCTCTCTGCTCTCCAGTTGCAATGTGAGGGCTAAGCACCCCCTCAGCTGTCTATTTGAGCTGGGCAGGGCAGTGGAGGAAAATGCACCTCTGTGAATGTTCTGTGGGACTACAAGGCCAGGCCTGGTGCCTGATGTCTCTACCTCACACTGCCTGCTGCCATAGGCACTGGCCTGCTGTGTAATCTCTGGCAACTCCCTTTACATCTCAGAGTCTTCAGTTTCTGCTCACTTTACAAATTCTCTTGATCATTAGAATAATTTGAAGAAAATGCA
>PVJX010023163.1:8169-29736 GCA_004027295.1 Dolichotis patagonum | reverse complement strand
AAAGGCAAGGCAGGAGGCATCTCAATTCCTGACTTGAAACTGTACTACAAAACTACAGTGATAAAATCAGCATGGTACTGCAAAGAATAAGACCTGAGCACCAATGGAACAGATTGGAAGACACAAGTATAAGTACAGAGACACTCAGCCACCTGATATTTCACAATGTGGCTAAACATGTTCACTGGAGGAAGGATATCCTCTTTTATAAATGGTGTTTGGAAAATTGGCTCTCCACATGCAGAAGAATGAAACTAGATCCATGCCTATCACCCTGCAAAAATCTAAAGTCTAAATGGATCAAAGACCTAGACATTAAAACAGAAACACTAAATCTACTGGAAGATAGGGTACATAGAAATCTTGGAGGCATAGAGATAGGCAGAGAATTCAGGAATAAAATGCAAACTGCACAGGAAACACTTCAGAGAATCAACAACTGGGATCTCATATTATTGAAAATTTCTGTACTTCAAAAGAAATTTACCAACAGAGTGAAAAGAAAACCCACAGAATGAGAAAGAATTTTAGCCAGCAACCCCTCAAAGGACTTATATCAAGAACATATAAGTAATTTAAAAACATCCAGCCTCCCACATTCAAAGACCCTCTACCAAAATGGTCATCTGAGATGAACATTCAATTCTCAGTTAAAGATATACAAATGGCAAATGAATACATGAAAAAATGTTCACCATCACTGGTCACTCGAGAAATGCAAATTAAAACAACATTGAGATTTCATCTCACCCCTGCAAGAATAGATGCAATCAAGAAATCAACTGATAACAAGTGTTGGTGAGGCTGCAGGGAAAAAGAAACACTGCTCCATTGTTGGTGGGAGTGTAAACTGGTGCAACCACTCTGGAAATCAGTATGGAGAATTCTCAGAAGACTAGTATTGGAAGGTCCATTCAACCCAGCCATTCCCATCCTGGGTATTATTTCAGAAAAACTTAAAAGGTGATATCACAGTGATATATCTGCACCTATGTTCATAGCAGCACAATTTGTAATAGCTAAATCTTGGAATCAACCAAGATACCCATCAACCTTAGAGGGGATGAAAAAGATGTAGTATTTTTATACAATGGAGTATTACTCAACCAAGAAAAAGGATCACCTTGACTTATTAGTAGGAAATTGGAGACAACTTGAGACTATCCTCATTAGTTAAATAAATAAGAATCATATTTAAATATCACATTGTGTCTCTAGTGTAAAGTGTAATAAGAAATGTAGTAGTAATAAAACCCAAAATGTGTAATTTCTACTTTTAAAAAGACAAGAAAAGAAAGTGCTCTAAAAGATATAATTGCATGTATGTTTAAGTGTTTACATGGATGACCATATTACTGTTTTTCTTAGATCATTGAGCAGAACTATTAACAGTCTCTTTGTTTGAATGTGTGCTTTGTACGTTTTAACTTTTAACTTGAGCAACTATTTCCAACATGACAGTATGTAAGTTATCATGTAACATTTTCTTACTCTTTTTATTCTTTTCTTTTTTCCTTGGAATTTATTATTGCTGCTACCTTTTTTCTATTTTGTTTTGTTTTGTTTTGTTTTTCAATAAAATTTAAAAACATGTACAAAAATAAAAAAATAGAAAAATAGAAATTGGATTATTCAGCAGTTTTACATCTTCTTGATCTAGCTTTGGTAGTTCCTATGTTTCTAGGCATCTGTCAATTTCTTCTGTGTTGTCAATCTTATGACAGTAGAGGTTTTAGAAACAGGTGTTGATGATCTTCGCTACTTCCACAAAGTCTGTAGTAATTTCATGTTTTTCACTCCTTGTTGCATGAACTTGAGTTTTTTTCTTTCCTTTTTAAATAAGGTTGGCTAGGGGCTTATCAATTTTATTTATTCTTTCAAAGAACCAACTCTTTGATTCATTGATTCTTTGTATTGTTTTCTTAGTCTCTTATCAATTTTATTTATTCTTTCAAAGAACCAACTCTTTGATTCATTGATTCTTTGTATTGTTTTCTTAGTCTCTATTGCATTAATTTCTGCTCTGATCTTTATAATTTCCTCCCTTCTTTTGGCTTTGGGCTTCACTTGCTCTTCTTTTTCTAGATGTTTGAGGTGTAGCATTCAGTTGTTTATTTATGTTCGTTCTAGCTTACTGATGTGGGAACTCAGTGCAATATATTTTCCTCTGAGGACTGCTTTCATTGAATCACACAAATTCTAGTAAGTTGTATTTGTATATTCGTTTACTTGTGGATATTGTTTAATTTCTTCTTCAATTTCCTCTGTGATGCACTTATTGCTCAAAAGTGTATTTTTCAGTTTTCATGTGTTTGTGGGGTTTTGCAGTTGGTTTTATCATTATTTTCTAGTATCATTGCACTACCATCCGATAACTTGCATGGGATAATTTCAATTCTTTTGCATTTGATTAAACATGTTCTGTGGACTAGTATGTGGTCTATTTTAGAGTGTTCCATGTAGTGCAGAGAGGAATGTATATTCTGATTTTGTTGAATGGGACACTCTGTATACGTCTATCAGGTTCATTTCTTCACAGGTGTGATTCAGTTATGTTATTTCTTTGCCAATTTTCTGTCCAGTTGATCTGTCCCTTTATGTCAATGGCATGTTAAGGTCTCCTGTTAGAGTTGTGTTATTTCTTATTTGATTTTTCATTTCTGTTAATACTTGCTTTGTATAGCTGGGTGCTCTGGAATTTGATGTATATATATTTACAATTGTTATCGCTTCTTCTTTAAGTTTTCCCCTAACTAGTATGTAGTGACCTTCTTTATCTCAGCGGATCATTCTTGGTTTGAAGTTCACATTTTCTGCAAACAGAATAGCTACTCTCGATTTTTAGGGGGGATTCTGTCACAAGAAGTATTGTTTTCCATCCTTTTGCTTTCAGTCTATGAGTTTCCTTTTGTGTTAGATGGTTTTCTTGTAGATGGCATATGGTTTTATGTTGTTTCTTGATCCATTCTGCCAGTCTTTCTTTTGATTGGTGAATTGAGGCCATTTATATTAGTGGTTATAGCTGTTACAAAGTGGTTTATTGTTGGCATGTTATCTTTCTTTTGTTGTACCTTTACTTTTCCACTGTGTTTAATTATATGTCTTGCTTAGTGTTTTTCCCTATGTGTATCTAGAGTGTCTTTCAGTATTCTTTGTAGGGGTGGTTTGCTGATCATGAAGTTCTTCAGCTGTTCTTTGTCATGAAAGTATCTTATCTCCCCATCCATTTTGAAGGATAGTTTTGCAGGGTACATCAGTCTGGGTTAGAAGTTTTTTTCCTTTAGGATCTGAAATACTTCACTCCATGCTCTTCTTGATTTCATTGTTTGTGTTTAGAAGTCTGCTGTGATTCTCAGGTTTTCCTTCATAGGTGGTCTGTCTTTTTTCTCTAACAGCTGTAGTATTCTGTTCTTATGTTGGCTTTCTGGGATGGTAATTATTATACATCTGGGTGTAGTTTTATTTTGGTTATGGATATTTGGAGTTCTATATGCTTCACTAATCCATATGTCATTTTCCTTTCTCATGTTTGGGAAGTTTTTAGCTATTACTTCTGTAAATATCCTCTTGATATCATTTGGGCTGTCCCCTTCTTTGTCATTTATCCCTATTAATCTTACATTGTTTTTCTTTGCATCATCTTGCAGCTGTTGAATTGTTATTTTCTGATTCCTTGTTGTTTTTAAAAGATCATTCCTTTCCTATTCACTAGCTGCAATCTTATCTTTTAGGTCTGAAATTCTATCTTCATTTCCATTGAGGTGGTTTTGACAAATTTCAATGGAATTTTTGATTTCCTGTATATCTCTTTGAATCTGATTCATGCATTTTCTGTTTTTGATAGTGTTCATTCTGGGATTCCATCTGTTTGCTTTGTCCTTTTAATTTTTTAGTTGTGTCTTCACTATATATATTCACTATTTCTTTCACTACTTTTATCATTTCTTCTTTTACCTGGGCAATTATTTCTGATTTGTTTTTATCCATACCTTCCCCCCAGTTGCTTCTTTATTTCAGTTGATATCACTTCAGTCATTCCAGTTGTATGGCTTCTATTTTGTTCTATGTACATGGCTCCTAGGCTTTATTCAGATGGGCATGAGATTTGAGATTGACTTTTGGTCTTTTGTTTTGTTTTTCCTGTATTGCCTTCCTTTGAGCAGTGTTCCAAAACTTCCCCTGGGTTTGTTGGGGATCCCCTCCTGCTCCCTTAGCTCCTGGGACTGAATGAATATCATTGATCTTGGCTCATTCAGGCCTACAGGACCTCAGAAGCCCAGTCCAGTGAGTATTTCAGAGAGTTGGGTGGAAATGGAACCACTTTTAGCACTGTTCTGAAACTTTCCCTGGGATAGTGCTCGTGTGCTTAAAGTCCCCTTGCATGGTCCTGGCCTCTTGGAGTGAAAGAAATCCACTGGGCTTGGTGCACTGAGGTCCATGAAACCTCCGGGGCCCAGTCCAGTGTAATAGGGAGCTGGATGGGAACTCAAATGCTGGGAATGCAGGTCTGAAACTCTCTGAAAGCCAGTGACAGAGAGCTGAGAGTCCCCCTGTGTGGTCTCAGCCTTCCAAACCAAAAGAAGGCCGCTGGGCATGATACACTGAGCCGTGGAGTCCTCTGGAGCCCATTCCAGTGTCTTAGAGAGCTGGATAGGAAATCAACCACTGGGATTTCAGGTCTCAAACTCTCTCAGGTCCAGCACCAGAGGGCTGAGAGTCCCCCTGTTGGGTCTCAGCCTCCTGAACCAAAAGTAGGCCTGTGGGTGTGGAGGGAAATTATTTCTAATCTGAGTTTCCTTACAGCTTCATGGAGTTGTTTCTTTACTTCACTTGCTGTCATTTTAGAAGTTTCATGTATATGACTTACATTTTCTTTTATGTCCATGTCTCCTAGGCTTGTTTTAGATGAGCTGGAGGTTTGATATTGCATTTTGCTCTTTTGTTTTTTCATTTTTCTGTATTCCCCTGGTGAAGTTGAATGCAAATTTATATTTGCTTCCTGGGTTCAGGATATCTATCTGTACTGCAGGGAGTTTCCCCAGTTGAGTGCAGGTGATTAGTCAGGCCTTACCTGATCCCTAATGGGAGTGCAATCTCCTCAAATGTGAGGAGTACCCTGAGTGGCCTTTCAACACACCTAACATGGTACTGTGAAGTTTCCCTGCTGCTTGAGGTTGCTGGGTGGAACTCTACTGGGATTTGAGTGGTCTTCCAAGTCTGAACAGCTAGATGAATTATGCTATACAGATCTTCAGATCATGCCACATGGCATATCAAAGCTCTGCAGCTGCTTTGGTTTCCTGGGTGGGGCCCTACTAGGTTTCATGTGAGGTGCAAGGTTTTCCAGCTGAATGGGGTTCTTCATATGAGTCTGCTGTTCATGCCACCAATTCCACAACCAGTTAGATTCACTGGGCATAGCCCAACCAAGGCTCAAGGGACTTACCTGAAGGTCAACAGCTGATTGAAGTGCTGGGTGTGGCCTTACCGGGTTCCAAAAATGTGGCCAGGTTGTACAGCTCGATGGGATCCTCTATACCTGCCTTTGGATCACACCACTGAGCCCAGGTGATTCCTCTGCCACTCAGGGTAACTTGGTAGGACCCAAACAGTCTTCGAGAGACCTACCTGAAGGTCTACAGCTGACTGAGGTACTGGGTGGAGCCCTGCCAGGTTCCAAGAAATGTGCCCAGGTTATTCAACTGGATGGGGTTTATGTTTTGTGCCTTCAGCTCATGTCACTGAGCTCAGAGGATTCCCCAGCTACTGACGGTCATGGAGTGGGGCTCAAACAAACATCAGGGGATTTACCCAATGGCCTGCTGCTGATTGGGGATGTTGTAAGGGTCCTACTTGGTTCCCAGAAAGGTGCTGAGTAGGCAGCACTAGTAGGTGTTTGTTCTATGCACTTTTGGCTCATGCTACTGAACTCAGGTGATTCCCAGGCCACTTGTGGTCACTGAGCAGGGCCCAACCAGGCCCCAAGGAAACTACCTAAAGGTCTGTGGCTGTTTGTGGATGCTGGGCAGGACCCTACAAGTTTCCAAGCAAGGTGCTGAGATTGCACAACTGAATGGGGCTCATTGTGCATTCTTTCAGCTTATGCCACTGAGCTCAGAGGATTATCTGGGAACCCTTGTTCATGATTTTAAAGAGAAAGCTTTTATCTTCTCTTCATTTACTATATAGTTGGCTGTTTGTTGGTCATAACAGGTACTAATGGGATAGAATAAAGACCTTCTATTCATATTTTATTGTTTTTATAATCAATGGATGTTGCAGTTTTGGAAATGCTATTTCTGCACCTATTCAGATGAACATGAGATTTTTGTCTTTGCTCCTGTTAGTGTATTACATTTATTGATTTGCATATGTTGAATCAGTCCTGCAACCCTGAAAGAAATCATCATGGTATATGGTCTTTTTGATTATTTAGTACATTCTTTTTGCCAGAGTCTTTTTGAGCACTTTTGCATTGTGTTCAATAAAGAAATTTACCTGTATTCCTCTTTGTTTGTTGAGTCCTTTTCTGGTTTTGGAAATATGGCAATGTATGCTTCCAGGAAATATTTTGGGAGTATTTCTTCCCTTTTGATTTCATAAAAGTGAAAAATACTGTTTTTAAATTTTCTCTAAAGTTCTTGGAGGATTTGACATTGAATACATGGGTTTTTCTTAGCTGGTAGTTTTTTCCCCCTTTTTCTTCAATTTCAATGACTGGCATTGGCTTTTTCAGGATTTTTATGTATTCTTGCTTTAGTTTTGCTAACTCATGTGTATCTAGGAATTTAACTATTTTCTCTGAATTTTTCATTTTATTAGACTACAGGTTTGCAAACTGGTCACTGGTAATTTTCTGAATTTCAGGAGAACACACTGTGATTTCACCTTTTTTATGTCTATCTTTATTATTACTTTTATTTTTAAAAAACAAGGTCTTACACTGAAGTTTAGGTTGGCCTCAAGCTTTCACTTTGTAGCCTAGGATGGCTTTGAACTTGCAATGATCTTCCTGCTTTATGCTCCTAAATGTTGGGATTGCAGGCATTTATTTCCATGATTGGCACTTTTTAATTTCCAGGTGTATAGATTTGGGTCTTTCTCTTCTTATTTTGGTGATATTAGTTAAGGGCTTGTCTTTTGTTCTTTAACCTTTGAAAGAAGCAACTGTCTGAATCATTGATTCATTACATTTTGCACTCACAATTTTATTAATTTCTTCCATGATTTTATATTTTTCTTCCCTCTTAGCTTTGTGTGTGCCTTTTCTTGTTTTTCTCGGACATTGATACGTATCATCAGTTTATTTGTTTGCAAATAAACTGTTTCATTATGTTTTGCTGAGGTGGCAATTCACTGTCATGAATTGTCTTTTAAGAATGCTTTCACTGAATCTCATTGGTGCCAGTGTGTTGTACTTTCATAATCATTTGATTGTAGGTATTTACTCATGTCTTCTTTATTTTATGCAAAACAGGTAAAACAAAATTTCCTAAAGAAATAATAGGATAACAGTAATTAATATACAATGTTGTTACCTTTAATGTAGTTATTCATATTATAAGATAAATGCATTGAAATTTCTTGTATTGATGTTACCACAAACTTTCCTATTCAATGAATTAAGAGCCACTGATAGGTAAGCTACTTGAATCTCTTTCACTATTCTCTTCTGTCTTTTCTCTTTATCACCATCTTAGTTCCTTTTTCACTCTGAAAAATTTCTTCCCATTTCATTATATCTATTGTATTTCAAAAAAATCATTAACTCTTTAAGTTATACCAGGAATACAATATGATGCTAACGTACATGAGTTTGTTTTATTTCGTTAATGCACAGAGTCTCAAGTTGCATATATTTATCTATAAAAGTCTACAGTTTATTCTTCTTTATGGCTGAGGTGTATACCACTGAATAAAAATACCACAACTTTTTTACCCATTCCTTACTTGATAGAAATTTGGGTTGTTTTCAAGATTTAGCTATTACAACCTATACTGCTATAAACCTAGGCTCACATATATCATTGTGGATTCATGTATTTACTTCTTCCGTGAAGTTACATGGAAGGGAAATATTTGAGTTGAATGGCACCTCCAGGCCTAGCTTCTTGAGGAATCTCCATAATGATTTCCACAGTAGTTGCAGCAATCGCCACTTCCACCAACAGTCAACAAAGTTTCTTATTTTCCCACAGCATTTCCAGCTTTTGCAGTTGTTTGATTTCTTGACACTAGTCATTCTTTCTGGGGTGAGATGGAATCACAGGGTTGTTTTAATTTGCATTATTCAAACAACCAATAATATTGAATGTTGCTTTATATATTTACCTACCATTTGTATTTCTTCATCTGAGAAGTATGTATTCATCTCATATATCCATTTTTAGATTGGGTCTTTGAAATTGGATGTTTATTTTTCCATTCTTAATATGATCAAGATATAAGTGCTTTCTCTGAGAGGAAACTAACATTTTTCCCATATTGTGAGTTATAGTTTTATTTTCTTTTTGAATTCTTTTGAAATGAAAAAACTTTTTACATTTTATAGTGGAAAAACCCAAAATAATGGAAATTTCAAAACAACATACAGAAGTCTAATAATGGTTAGTATTTTGCATACTAGTAACGTCAAAGTAGTGGCTCACATTACAAGATATATGTGTGAAAAATCAACCAAACAGTATGAGCATATAGACATATGTGTTTTTACTTTTTCCTTTCTGTTTTTCTCCTTTCCTCCATCCAAAGTTCTCTTTCCTTTTGAACAGTGTCTTCTCATTTCACAATATATATTGCATATTTTGAATCTTATTTATGCTTTCAGCTTCTTAAACTAGAGAGACAAAAGGATGTTTGCGTATGTGAGTCTGATTTATTTCACTTATTTGTCTGGCCTTAAGTTGTATACATTTCTTTATAAATGTCTCATATGGGCAGCTTGGCCTGGGTTGTTTGGATTGGGAACTTTGTGGAGACCTGCATCTCAGCCTGACTGTTTGGGACCCATAGGCCCACCCTTCACCTGCAGGGAACCTCCCAGAGACCGGCATCTCAGCCAGGTCTGTTTTGGAGCTGTAGGCCCACCCTTCACCCACAGAGAACCTCTCAGAAACCGGCATCTTGCCCAGGTCTGTTTGAGACCCCTAGGCCCACCCCTCACCCACAGGGAACCTCACGGAGACTGGCAGCTAGGCCTGGTCTGTTTGGGATTGGGAACTTTGCAGAAACTGGCATCTTGGCCTGACTGTTTGGGACCCGGAGGCCAGCCCTTCACCCACAAAGAACCTCCTGGAGACCTGCCTGGAACAAAGGATGGAGTCCCAGCCTGCCTGAAGTTCCATGGGGTTGTTTCACCATGCTCAGCATCTGCCTTACAACTTAGGGAGCCAGGAGCCCACAGAGGGGAGTTAGGACCCTTCAAGGGAGCCAAGAGCCTGTGGGAGAGCCACCACTGCTCCAGGAACTGAGGGTACAAGAGGTAATTCACCACACATGCAGAGGAAGCTTTGGAACACTGCTCAAAGCAAGGAAATATAGAAAAATGACAAAAAGAAAGACCAAAAGGCAGGATCAAAGCTACAGCCTTCCCCAAGAAACCTTGGAAGCCATATATATAGAAGAAAAAAGAAGCCATACACCTGAAATGTCTGAAATGATATCAAATAAAATAAATATGCAACTAGAGAAAGCTATGGAGAAATTCAAATCAGAAATATTGCCCAGGTAAAAGAAGAATTGATAAAAACAGTGAAATAAAAATTGAACGCATGTAGTGAAGGCACAGCTAAAAAATTAAAGGAACAAAGCAAACAGATAGAATCCCTGAGTGAACACTAAAAGAAAAACATAATACATAAAGCAGATTCAAAGAGATATACAGGAAATCAAACATGCTATTGAAAGCTGCCAAAACTGCCTCAACGAAGTAAAGATACAATTTCAGACTTTGAAGATAAGATTGCAGTCAGTGAACAGGAAAGACAAGATCTTTTAAAAATAAAAATAAGGAAATAAAAATTCAACATCTGCAAGATGATGCAAAGAAAAATAACATAAGAATAATAGGGATAAATGAAAAAGAAGGGGACAGTCCAAATGATATCAAGAGGATATTTACAGAAGTAATAGCTGAAAATTTCCAAACATGAGAAGAGAAACTCACATTTTGATGAGAGAAGCATATAGAACTCCAAGCAGCCATAATCAAAATAAAACTACACCCAGACACATAATAATCACCATCCCAGAAATCCACCATTAGAACAGAATACTAAAAGCAGTTAGAGACAAAAGACAGATCACATATAAAGGAAAACCTATCAGAATCATGGCAGATTTCTCAACACAAAAAATGAAATCAAGAAGAGCAAGGAGTGAAGTATTACAGATCCTAAAAGAAAACCAATTCCAACCCAGACTGACATACCCAGAAAAACTGTCCTTCAAAATGGATGGAGAAATAACATACTTCCATGACAAGGAACAGCTGAAGAACTTCATGAACACCAAACCAAACCTACAAAGAATACTGAAAGACATTCCAGATAAACATGGGATAAAAACACCAAACAAGTGAGACAATTAAACAGAATGGAAAGCTAAAGACACAGCAGCAGAAAGATAACATGTCAACAATAAATGATATATAAAAGTTACAAACATTAACGTAAATGGACTCAACTTATAAATCAAAAGAAACAGACTGGCAGAATGGTTCAAGAAACAACATCCAACCATATGCTGTCTACAAGAATTCCATTTTACCCAAAAGAACACTCATAGACTGAAAGTCAAAGGATGGAAAACAATGCTTCATGCAACAGGACCAAAACAAATAAAGCAACAGTAGCCATCCTGTTTGCAGACAATGTGAATTTCAAAGCAAGTTAGGGGAAAACTTCAAGATGAAGAGATAACAATCAAATATATATGCACCAAATTCCAGAGCACCCAGCTATATAAAGCAAATACTAACAGAAATGAAAAATCAATAAGCAATAACACCTTTATAACAGGAGACTTTAACACACCATTGACACAAAGGGACAGATCAACTAGAGAGAAAATCAGCAAAGACATAACAGGACTGAATCACACCTGTGAACAAATGGACTTGATAGATGTATACAGAGTGTTCCATCCAAAAACATCAGAATATACCTTCTTCTCAGCAGTACATGGGACATTCTCTAAAATAGAACATATGCAAGCCCACAGAACATATTTAAGTAAATGCAAAAGAACTGAAATTATCCCATGCATGTTATCAGATCATAGAGCTGTGAAACTACAAATCAATGAAAAAAGAAATTGCAAAAAACCTACAAACACATGGAAACTGAATAATACACTCTTGAGCAATCAGTGGGTCACAGAGGAAATTAAAGTAGAAATTAAACAATATCTACAAGTAAATGAAAATACAGACACAACTTACCAGATTTTGTGGGATGCAATGAAAGCAGTCCTGAGAGGAAAATTTATTGCACTGTTTCCAAAATCAGGAAGACAGAACGAACACAAATAAACAACCTGATGCTACACCTCAAACGTCTAGAAAAAGAAGAGCAAGCCAAGCCCAAAGCCAAAACAAGCGAGGAAATTATAAAGATCAGAGCAGAAATTAATGCAATAGAGACTAAGAAAACAGTAAAAAGGATCAATGAATCAAAGCGTTGGCTCTTTGAAAGAATAAATGAAATTGATAAGCCCCTGGCCAACTTTATTAAAAAAAGGAAAGAAAAAACTCAAATTCATGCAATAAGAAATGAAAAAGGTGATATTACTACCGACTCGGTGGAAATACAGAAGATCATCAACACATATTTCCAAAATGTCTACTCTCATAGGTTTGATAAAACCGAATTAATAGTCAGATTCCTAGATACGTATGAACTACCGAAGCTGGATCAGGAAAATGTAAAACTGGACAGTGCCTCAGGCAAAGGACTTGGGTCTAGAACTTACAAAGAATTAAAAAAAAGCTGACCCTTGAAATTCAAAGACTCAATCCAAAAATGGGCATCTGAAATGAATGCACAGTTCTCAGATGAAGAAATATGAATGGCAAAAAAATACATGAAAAAATGTTCATCACCATTAGTCATGAGAGAAATGCAAATTAAAACCACACTGAGATTCCATCTTACTCCAGAACGAATGGCCAAGATGGAAAACACTACCAACAACAAGTGTTGGAGAGGCTGTGGGGAAAAAGGAACTCTTCTACACTGTTGGTGGGAGTGTAGACTGGTGCAACCAATGTGGAGGTCAATCTGGAGATTCCTAAAAAAGCTGGGTTTGGAAGTCCCATTTGACCCAGCTTTTTCACTTCTGGGCATGTTCCCAGAAGAACTGAAAACATCATACCACAATGATATATGTGTACCCATGTTTATTGCAGCACAATTTGTAATAGCCAGATCCTGGAAACCACCTAAGTGCCCATCAACTGAGGAATGGATCAAAAAGTTGTGACATTTTTATATAATGGAGTACTACTCAGCTATAATGAATTATCATATTGAGATATTTATAAATAAATGGACATGACTTGAGACCATTCTCTTAAGCAAAAAAAACAAACTCACAAGTGTAAATACCGTATAGTCTCCCTAGTATGAGAGTTGATAAGAGTATGTAAGATTTTATGGTAAGCATGAGTCCCCATCTCATAGCTTTGAAGCCTTTCAATGTTTTCAATCATCAGTTGGAATGGTTTTATCCTGTTTTGCTTGATTATATCATGAGTGATGATATGAACAGCTGTTTTGAAGAAAAAAAACACTATGACAGCTATTGCTGATTTAATATCATCCTTCTTAGAAGTCCTACCATGCTTTTATTCTTCTACTACCTTTGGTTCTATCTATCACATTGTGTCTTATTGGGATTTGAATATGTGTGATAGTTAAAACAAAATTTTTCTATCGAACATGAGATATTATAGTACCCATTGATCATTTTCTGTTATTCAGTTCAAAAAGCCCTGTAATTCTTTCACTCTTTGCATGGCTTTATACTATTTTGTTTTGTTTGATATTATTGTTTTTGAAACTATGCTCAACTATAGCAGAGAAAGAGATATTGTGATAGCTACTGTTGTTGTCCAGTTGTCTTAATGTAAAGTACTGTGTTGCCTATGTTGTCCTGTTCTGATCTGTTCTGTACTCCCCTCTTTTGTTTTATTCTCTTTAAAATAAAATTTAAAAATTAAAAAATCTCATATTTATTATTTATTATACCTAAGTAGAAATCTATCCTACAAAAATACTACATTTTTTTCATCATTGATGGGCATTTTATTTGTTTGTTTATTTCTTTCTTTATTTGGTCCCAGGCATCTAACTCATGATCTTGCACTTGCAAGGCAGGCACTTATGCCACTGAGCTAAATCCCCAGCATTTTGATAGTTTCTAAGATTTAGCTATTGGAGGTGATTTCCAGTGCACTTGTGCTCACTACAGGAAAACACTGGACCATCTCCCCCAGTGGCTAGCACCCTACCCAGCTTTCTGAACAACCATAGGAGGCACATGAGATACCATAGGCCTGAATAGGCCTTGCCTAGCCACCTACGTTGAGCCCCTGGAGCTGAGAATGCAAGTGGTGATTTCCAGCTCTTTTGCACTCACTCAGGGAGAGATTTGGACCTTTGCCTTCAGTGGTTAGGACCCCACCCAGCTTTCTGAACAGCCATAGGTGGCACAGGAAATCCCAAGGGCCTGACTAGGCCATGTCTAGCCACCTTCATTTAGCCCAGGAAGCTGAGGGTGCAAGAGGTGAGATCCAGTACCTTTGCACTCACTCAGGGAGAGCTCTGGACCACAGCCCCCGGTGGATAGGACCCCACTCAGCTTTCTGAACAACTGTAGGAGGCATGGGAGATCCCACAGGCATTAATAGGCCATGCCTAGACACTTTCATTGAACCCCTGGAGCAGAGTGTGTGTGTGGTGTTTTCCAGAATGCTTACATTCACTCAGGGAGAGCTTTGGACTATCACCTCCAGTGCTCAGGACTCCAAACAGCTTCCTGAAACATCATTGGAGGCAAAGGTGGTTCCATGTGTCTGACTGGGCCACACTTAGCCACTTCCATTGAGTCTTGGAAGCTGAAGTTTCACAAGGTGAGTTCCAGAGAGCTTTCACTCAGAGAGAGCTTTGGACCATTGGTCCCATTAGTTAGGAACTTGCCCAGCATCCTAGACCACTGGAAGATGCATAAGAGTTCCTTGTGGGCATGACTGGGCAATTACAAGCAACCTCCAATCATTCCTGGGGAGCTATATCACATGAGATCATTTGCAGCATACCTGTGGGAAGCTTTGGAACATCTCTGGAAACCTGGAAATATAGGAAAATGATAAAATGAAAGAACAATATGCAATCACAAAACTCTAGCCCATCCCAAGAAAGACTAGGAGCCATGTACATAGAAGAAACTGTACATCATACACCTGAAAGGCCTGAAAAGATATCAACTAAAATAAAGAAGAGCTCCAGGAAGCTATAAAAATGCTCAAATCAGAAATAAATTCCCAGATAAAATAAGAAACGATAAATGTAATGAAAGAAATGCTAAACACATCTAAAAAAAAGACACAGTTAAAAAATTAGAGTAACAATGCAAAAAGATTGAAACCCTGAATGAACAATAAAAGAAACAAACAGAATGCATGAAGCACATTCAAAGAGATATAAAGGAAATCAAAAGATCCTTTGAAAGATGGCAAAACCACCTCAAAAAAAGTGAAGACAGAATTTCAGACTTTGAAGATAACATTGCAGCTAGTGAACAGAAATGGAAATGTCATTTAAAAATAACAAGGAATCAGTAAATAATTCAACAACTGCAAGATGATGCAAAGAAAAAAAACATAAGAGGGATAAGGACAAATGAAAAAGAAGGGGACAACACAAATGATATCAAGAGGCTATTTACAAAAGTAATAGCTGAAAAATTCCCAAACATGAGAATGGAAACTGACATATTGATCAATGGAGTATGTAGAACTCCAAATAGCCATAACCAAAATAAAATTATATCCAGACATAATCAGCATCCCAGATATACAACATAAGAATAGAATATTAAAAGCTGTTAGAGAGAAGAGACAGATCACCTATAAAAGAAAACCTATCAGCAGAGTTCTCAACACAAACAATGAAGTCAAGAAGAGCATGCAGTGAAGTATTTCATATCCTAAAGGAAAATTAATTCCCACCCATACTGATGTACCCTGCAAAACTGTACTTCAAAATGGATGGAAAAATAATATAATTAAATGACAAAGAACAGCTGAAGAATTTTGTCATCATCAAACCAACCTTGCAAAGAATACTGAAAGACATTCTAAACAGACATCAGAAAAAACCACTAAGCAAGGCATACAACTACAAAGAGTGTAAAAGTAAAGAATCAACTGCAGAAAGATAACATGTCAAAAATAAACCAATATATATATTATAACCAGGTATAACCATTGAGGTAAATGGCCTCAATTCATCAATTAAAAGAAACAGACAGGCAGAATGTATCAAGAAATAATATCCAACCATAAGCTGTCTAAAAGAAACCCATTTAACCCAAAGGGAAATTCATAGACTGAAAGTCAAAGGACAGAAAACAATACTTCATGTAGCAGTAACCCCCCAAAAGAGCAAGGGTAGCTATTCTGTTTGCAGATAATGAGAACTACAAACCAAGAATGATCTGAAGAGATAAAGGAGGTCACTATATATGAGTTAGGGGAAAACTTTAAGAGGAAGTGATAACAATCTTAAATATATATGTACAAAATTACAGAGCACCCAGATATACAAAGCAAGTATTAACAGATATGAAAAATTAAATAAGCAGTAACACAATTATAGCAGGAGATCTTAACACACCATTGACACAAAGGTAAAGATCAACTAGACAGAAAATCAGCAAAGAAATAACAAATGAATCACACCTGTGAACAAATGGACTTGATAGATCAGCATATACATTCTTCTCAGCACTACATGGAATGTTCTCTAAAATAGACCATCTAATAGCACACAGAATGTACCTAAGTAAATGTAAAAGAATTGAAATTATCCCATGCATGTTATCGGATCATAGAATTATGAAACTAGAAATTAATGATAAAAGAAAATGAAAAAATCCCAACAAACACAAGGAAATTGAATAATACACTTCAGAGCAATCAGTGGGTCACAGAAGAAATTAAAGAAGAAATTAAACAATAACTATAGTTAAACAAAAATACAAACACAACTTACCAAAATCAGTGAGATGCAATGAAAGTAGTCCTCAGAGGAAAATTTATTGCACTGAATTCCCACATCAGGAAAACAGAACAAACACAAATAAACGACCTGATGCTACACTTCAAACATTTAGAAAAAGAAGAGCAAGCCAAGACAAAAGACAAAAGAAGGGTGGAAATTATAATGATCAGAGCAAAAATCACGGCAATAGAGACTAAGAAAACAGTACAAAGCATGAAAGAATCAAAGAGTTGGTTCTTTGAAAGAATAAACAAAATTGATAAGCCCCTAGAAAACATTATTTTTAAAAAGGAAGGAAAAAACTCAAATTCATGCAATCAGGAATGAAAACTGTGAAATCACTACAGACTCTGTGGAAATAAAGAAGATCATCAATACCTATTTCAAAAAACTCTACTCTCATGGGTTCAATAACACAGAAGAAATGGACAGATTCCTAGAAACACATGAAATCCCAAAGCTTGGTCAAGAAGATGTAAAACTGCAGAATAACCCAATTTCTAATAATGAAATTGAAAATGTAATTAAATCCTTACCAACAACGAAGAGCCCAGGCCCACATGGAATTCTATAAGAAATACAAAGAAGACTAAATGCCGACAATCTTCAAAATCTTCTATGAAATCAAAAAGGAAGCAATTTTTCCTAAGTCATTCCTGGAAGCAAATATTACTTTAGCACCAAAACCTGAGAAAGACTCAACTAAGAAAGGCAAATAAAGGCCAATCTCCCTAAGGAATATAGATGCAGAAATTCTCAATAAAATATTGGCAAACAGGATGTATCAAATCATCAAGAGGATTACACATGACCAAGTAAGATTAATCCAGGAATGCAGGGATGGATCAATATACATAAATCAATAAATGTAATGCAACATATCAATAGAGCCAAAAATAATAATCACATGATCATTTCTATAGATCCAGAAAAAGATTTTGATAAGGTCCAACACTTATTCATGATAATAAACTTACCAACAATTGGAATAGATTGTCTTTATCTCAATATGATAAAGGCCATTAATGCCAAAGCAAAAGCCAGAATCATATTTTTTTTATTTTAAAGAGAATAAAACAAAAAAGGGCAGAACAAAGAAGATCACAACAGAACAGCATAAGCAACACAACACTATACAATAAGACAACCAGACATGAACAGTAGATATCAAAATATCTCTTCCTCTGCTATAGTTGAGCATAGTCTCAAATACAATAATGTCAAATATTACACAATAGTATGAAACCATTCAAGTGAATTAAATAATTGCAGGACATTCTGAACCGAATAACAATGATCAATGGCTACTATAATATCTCATTTACAATAAAAAGATTTGTTTACACTATCACATCTATTAAAATCTGAAGAAGACAAAACATGATAGAACTGATGGTAATAGCAGAGTACAAGCATGGTAGGACTTCTAAGGAAGATGATATTAAATCAGCAATGGTTGATTTAATAATATTTTGTTTTCTTCAAAAGTTTTGAAGAAATAGATTTTCATACCATAACACATTATAAAGTCATATAAAACAGAATAAAATCATTTCAACTGATGAATAAAAACATTGAAAGGGTTCAAAGCAATGAAATAGGAAATCATGATTACCATAAAATCTTATATACCCTTATCAACTCTTATAATAGGGAGACTATATGGTATTTACACATGTGAGCTTGGTTTATTTTGCTTATGAGTATGGTCTCAAGTTGTGTCCATTTATTTATAAATATCTCAATGTGATCATTCTTTATAGTTGAGTAGTACACTATTTCCTCAATTGATGGGCACTTAGGTTGTTACCAAGATCTGGCTATTACAAATTGTGCTGCTATAAACATGGGCGCACACATATCACTGTGGTATGATGTTTTCGGATCTTCTGGGAATATGCCTAGAAGTGAAATAGCTGGGTAAAATGGGACTTCCAAACAGGTTTTGAGGAATCTCCAGACTGAGCTCCACAGTAGTTACACCAGTCTACACTCCCACCAACAGTGCAGAAGAGTTCCTTTTCCCCACAGCCTCTCCAGTACTTGTTGTTGCTAGTTTTTCTATCCTGGCCATTCTTTCTGGGGTGAGATGGAATCTCAGTGTGGTTTTAATTTGCATTTCTCTAGTGACTAATTGTGATGAACATTTTTTCATGTATTTACTTGCAATTCGTATTTCTTCATCTGAGAAATGTGTATTCATTTCAGATGCCCATTTTTGGATTGGGTCTTTGAATTTTGAGTGTCTGAATGTTTTAATTCTCTGTAAGTTCTAGACACAAGTCCTTTGTCTGAGGAAAAATCCACTAAATATTTTCTCAATTTGTGTGTTTTCTTTTCACTATGCTGGAAATCTCTTTCGACATGCAGAAATTCTTTAATAAGATATGGTCCCAGTTACTGTTTCGACATGCAAAAACTCTTTAATAAGATATAGTCCCAGTTATGGTTTCTTGGAAGTATTTCCCATGCGGTTTGATTGTTGTTCATGAATTCTCTACCTACACATATATCTTTGAGGTTTTTACCTACTTTGTCTTCCAATAGATTTAGTGTTTATGTTTTAATATTTAGATCTTTGATACTTTTAGATTTTAGTTTAATACATAGTGATAGGCATGGGTCTAGTTTTAGCCTTCTTCATATAGATACCCAATTTTTCCAGCACCATTTGTTAAAGAGACTGTCGTTATTCCAGCAAACATGTTTGGCCCCTTTATCAAAGATAGGGTGGTTGAGTGAGTTTGTGGTTGTGGTTGTATCTTACAATCTATTTAATTGATCTTCAGGTCACTTTTTATTCCAGTACCATGTTGATTTTATTACTGTTGCTTTGTAGAATAATTTCCAGTCAGGGATAGTGATGCCTCCTGCCTTGCCTTTGCTGCTTAGAATTGCCTTTGCTATTCTAGGTCTCTTCTGGTTCCAGATGAATTTTAGGAGTGATTTCTCTAGATCTATGAGATGTATTAGTGGTAGTTTGATTGGGATTGCACTGCATCTGTATAGTAATTTTGGGAGAATGGCCATTTTCACAATGTTTGTTCTTCCTATCCATGAACAGGGATGTCTTTCCATTTTCTGAGGTCCTCTTTGATTGTCTTTTCAGGGTATTATAATTTTGCTAGTATATCTCATTTACTTCTTTCGTGAGATTAAATCCTCAGTATTTTATTTTTTTGGATGCTAGTGTGAAGAGTGTGGGTTCACTTATTTCTCTCAGTATTTTTGTTGTTAGTGTATAGGAATGCTATTGATTTTTGAGTATTGACTTTGTATCCAGCTACATTGCTGAATTCATTTATTATATCTAGGAACTTTAATGGAGTTTTGGGGGTCTTCTATGTAAAGTATCATACCTTGTGCAAATAATGATATTTTAACTTCCTCTTTTCCTATCTTTACTCCTTTTATTTCTCTCTTTTGTCTAATTGCTCTGGATAGTATTTCCAGTACTATGTTGAATAGGAGTGGTGATAGGGGATATCTTTGTCTTGTGCCTGATTTTAAGGTAAAGGCTTTCAGGTTTTGGCCATTTAATAGGATGTTGGCTGTTAGTTTGTCACAGATGGCCTTTATCATATTGAGGTAAAGACCATCTTTTCCCATCTCTGTAAGGTTCTTATCATGAATGAGTGTTGGTCCCTATCAAAAGCTTTTTATACGTCTATTGAGATGATTATGTGGTTCTTCCATTTGGCTTTATTGATATGATGGATTACTTTTATTGATTTATGTATGTTGAACCATCCCTGCATTCCTGGGATGAATCACACTTGGTCGGGGTGAATAATCTTCTTGATGATTTGCTGCATCCTGTTTGCTAATAATTTATTGAGAATTTTTGCATCTATGTTGATTAGGGAGTTGGCCTATAGTTTTCTTTTATATTTGGGTCATTCTCAGGTTTTGGTACTAGAGTAATATTTTCTTCCAGGAATGACTTAGGAAGAATTGCTTCCATTTCAATTTCACTGACAAGTTTGAGGAGTGTTGGAATTAAGGCTTCTTTGTATTTCTTGTAGAATTCTGCAGTGAATCCATCTGGGTCTGGGCTCTTCTTTGTAGGCAAGAACTTAATTACATTTTCAATTTCAGTAATAGAAATTGGGTTATTCAGCAGTGTTACATCTTCCTGGTCCAGCTTTTGTAGTTCAGATGTATCTAGGAATCTGTCCATTTATCCTGTGTTATCGAACATATGACACTAGATGTTTTCAAAATAGGTGTTGATTATCTTCTGTATTTGAACCGAGTGTGCAGTAATTAAAACTTTTTCATTCCCTATTGCATGAATTTGAGTTTTTTCTTTCCTTTTTTAAATAAGGATGGCTAGGCGCTTATCAATTTTATTTATTCTGTCAAAGAACCAACTCTTTGATTCATTGACCCCTTGTACTGTTTTCTAGTCTCTATTGATTTCTGCTCTAATTTTTATAATTTCCTCCCTTCTTTTGGCTTTTGGCTTGCCTTGTTTTTCTTTTTCTAAATGTTTGAGTTGTAGCATCAGATTATTTATTTGTGTTCATTCTGTCTTCGTGATGTGGGAACTCAGTGCAAACAATTTTCTTCTGAGGACTGCTTTCATTGCATCCCACAAATTCTGGTAAATTGTACTTGTATTTTCATTTGCTTGTAGATATTGTTTAATTTCTTCTTTAATTTTCTCTTTGACACACTGATTGCCAAGAGTGTATTACTCAGTTCCCATGTTATTGTGAGGTTTTTGCAGTTGCTTTTATTGTTAATTTCTAATTTCATGGCACTCTGATCCAATAACATGCATGGGATAATTTCATTTCTTTTGCACTTACTTAAATATATTCTGTGGGCTAGTATATGATCTATTTTAAAGAATGTCCCATGTACTGCTGAGAAGAATGTATATGTTGTTGAATGGAAAACTCTATATATGTCTATCAAGTCCATTTGTTAACAGATGTGATTCAGTTCTGTTATTTCTTTGCCAATTTTCTGTCTACTTGATCTGTCCCTTTGTGTCAATGGCATGTTAAAATCTCCTGTTATAATTGTGCTATTGCTTATTTGATTTTTCATTTCTGTTAATATTTGCTTTGTGTAGCTGGGTGCTCTTGAATTTGGTGCATGTATATTTAAGATTGTTATCTCTTCCTTTTGAAGTTTTCCCCTAACTAGTATGTAGTGACCTTCTTTATCTCTTTGGATCATTCTTGATTTGAAGTTCACATTGTCTGCAAACAGTATTGCTACTCCCGCTTTTTTTTGGTTTCCTGTTGCATGAAGTATTGTTTTCCATCCTTTG
>PVJX010023162.1:0-29636 GCA_004027295.1 Dolichotis patagonum | reverse complement strand
CTACTTTACATGCTTTAACTTTGTAATTTAAACAACTATTTCCAAGAAGTCAGTATGTAATTAGTCAAGTAATAATTTCTTAGGCTTTATTGTTGTTGTACTTTTCCTTTTTTCCTTGGAATACTGTATGGTTGCTACCCTTTATTCTGTTTTATTTTGTTTTGTTTTTTCCTCTTTAAATAAAATTATAAAAAAAAAACAATGTACCATCCACCCTGTTTCTGCCTGAAATAGCTACTGTAGATTTGCTTTCACCTTCAATTATTATTATTATTATTATTATTATTATTATTACTTTTTTGGTAGTAGAAATCAAACCCAGGGCTCAGGCAAGTGCTTTGCCATTGAGCTACATCTCTGGCCCCTGCCTTATACAAGGGAAATATTAGATGACTTTGGAATATCTTGTGATGCCATAAAATACGGAAGGGCTTGACTAAATATGAGAGTATAGCAAAAGGACACAGAGCCAACCAGAGAAATTGGGGACAGCCAAAGCTGGGACAATTTAAAAAGTAAGAGACTAGGGGTGTGTTTCAGTGGTACAGTACTTAGCATGGGCACGGACTTGAATTTGATAGCTAGAACTGCAAAAGTATGAATAAAAATAAACTAAATGGTGATGGTAGTAGATAATAACTCAAAGAATAAAGTAAATATCTAAGATTTCATATTGTTAGAAATAAATAATTGAACAAATAAAATTATGGCAGAGAAGGGACAGTCCTTCTTTTTGGTAGACAATTATAAATGTAGAAGCAAAAAAACAAATGTAAAATAACCATTAGGCAAACACCACAGTAATAAATGTTGCAGGCAAGATTCACCAAGCGGTACTAAAATCAGTGGGTAAAGCAAGCTATTAGCATAAACTGAAGTATTTCCCTCCAGAGAGTTATCAATTGCAGAGAGAAAAAAATACTAATTTTGCAGCAGATCCACCCAGCTGATGCCATATGCCACAGTCTAGATCTTAAATGTCTGCCAAGGCCCCTGCGGTAAAGACCTGGGCTTTGGTGTGACACTACTGGGAGATGGAAAAGCTTTGAAAAGGTGGGGCCTGGTGAGAGGTCTTCAACTCATTCGGGGATCCCCTCTTTGAAGGAGAGAATGGAACACCAGTCCCCCGTTTTTCTTCTCTTTTTTTATGTCCCAGTCAGTAATTTGCTTCACACACATTCCCCACCCACCATTACCCCCAAACCAATTGTTCCAGCTGACTGAAACCTCATAAACTGTAAGCCAAAATATTATTTTTTTGTATACAAGTTGGGGCTTTTTTGAGTATTTTAATAGTTTTTATCACGATGACAAACATAGCATTTTAATCAAATAATGAAGTTTATTTCCTTATAAGTTGTACAGAGAACAAAATAACATGCAAACTTCAGTCTAATCGTAAAGAGACATCAGCCAAAACCAGAGAGATATTCTCTAAGATTCTTTTCCAGACCCTCATCCAATTGCTTTGTTGTCCCACTTCAGGTGGGAGGCTTTCAGATTGTCCACTTTATTGCCCCCTGGATTTGTCTTTGGTGAACTTGATATCTGGGGTTGCACTTTGTTGAAGTGTCTTTTCATTTTTAAAAATTTTTTCAATTCAGTTCCTTGGATGATGCTTTTAAATGGCCTATGGCGGATTGCTTTATTGCTAGTATTTAGGATCCCTAGATGATGGCTACTTCTCTGCAGTATCTTCAGGTGTAGCTGGGTTTTAGTTTTCAGTCCATTGGAAGATCTCATTTATTCAGTTTGTTGGAGATGAGAAATTGTTGCTTGTTTGGCCCAGTCCCTGATTCTTTGGCACTGTGCCACCATATTTTCTGTGACCCTTAGTCAATCTTAGTCATGGACTACCAGGACAAAAGAGCAATTATGCCAGTTTTGGCTATAGGGGTATCAATAGCATCAAACACATCCTCGCAAATGACAAACTGAGCTAACCTTTAATGTGCCACTCTTAACTGTATGAACTAGATTTGTGGTTATATAATAAAATCTAAAGCAAACCAGAAAATTACATGCAGTATACAAGTCAATTTTGGGGGCTGGGGATTTAGCTCACTGGCATAAGCGCCTGCCTTGCAAGCACACAGTAGTGAGTTCAATCCCTGGTACCAATAAAAACAAAACAAACAAATAAATAAATACGAGTCAATTTTGCCCTCAGGGGTTAGAAGTGAAAATGGATGAAGGAGAAATAGAGAAGTGGAAGAAAAAGAAGAAGAAGAAAGAAGAAGAAGAAGAAGAAGAAGAAGAAGAAGAAGAAGAAGAAGAAGAAGAAGAAGAAGGAAGAAGAAGAAGAAGAAGAAGAAGAAGAAGAAGAAGAAGAAGAAGAAGAAGAAGAAGAAGAAGAAGAAGAAGAAAGAAGAAGAAGAGATTAGAAGTAAGGTCAGAGGACAAAGGTGAATCACACAAACTATGGAAAACTGGTGCAGAAGACCAAAGGAAAAGAGAGACGGAAGTCATAAAAGGAAGAACAGAACAGAACCACAACCACAAAAAGGCTAGGAACCAGGTTTACACTCATACAAAAACAAGAACAAACAATGAAAGCAAGAGAGAGAGAGAGAAAAAAAAAGTACTGAAAAGAAAGAAAAAAGTCTACTTCCAGGGTTTTCTCTGTTTCACTAGTAGACAACCTGTGGAGACAGGTCACTGCAATTACATGATGATGCTTAGGACAGATTTCTCAGAGAGGGAATAGCTACCTCATGGGTGGCTTGGCTTTGTTCCAAAATCCATCAAGGCCGAATTAAGATTCCTTCTCGGGTCTTGTTATAGCTCATACGTGCCTGAGGCACTGAGGGAATCACTGAATCTGCTGGGTCATAAGGCTCAAGCAGCAGGAGGTAGTAATGCAGCCTGAGTCAGCTACTGCACCTTGCGAGCTGCCACTCGACACTCAGATGTTAAAGGTTACACAGTAAAGAAGGCAGGAAACACAGCCGTGTGCATTATCTTCTGTGATCATTAACAGTGGTGTGTCAAGTTGACTTGAGTGAGCCACCCAGCCAGTTAGTGAAGCTCTGAGTGTGTCTGTGGGTGATTGACACAGAGGCCACAGACAGGCAGAAAGACTCACCCAGGGGTGGGGGTGGGGCACCAAGCCACAGATTTGGAGCCTGGTTGGAATCACACGGGAAAGAAGAAAGAAGTGCTCCTTGTGTCTTCTTCGGAAGAGCTCCAATTGTCACCATTGCTTTCGTATGTGTGTCTTCAGTCCCTTCAGGCTTCCAGAAAAGACTTTCCGCCTTCCAGGTGGACCCTCTGGCTTTCCTGCATGGACTGACGACGTACTCCGCAATGCACTGACCTCTGATCCGCAGGCGGGCCCTCTATCTGTCCAGTGCACAGATGACCAGTTTGCGCCCTTCCATCGGAGTCCACCAGTGGCCACTGTAAGCTCAGCAAGTGAATCCCATACACACTCATGTGTGCATTACATACTAATCGGCTCCTCTAGTGAGCCCTAAGGTTGAAGGCGGACAGTCAAAAGCTGTGCCTCTTTATTAACGGTAGGGATGCAAGTTGCAGCAACTCATCTTTCATTTGAGAAGGGTTACCTCAACATACCCCAAAGCACAGGGCCTCTGGAAACATCACTACTGTGGCTAACTTCTGGGGTTGGAGGGGTTTGTCTCTCATCCTCAGTCATGCATGTGTTTTATAAACACATATAGGATTTTTGACATGTCTTAATTATCACATTTGGACTGCATCATATGTTGAAATGTAGTAGAGATGAACGATGACTTGATTAAAGATCATTTCTTCTCTCTCTTTTCTTTTCCTTCTTGCCCCTCTTCTTCCTCCTATTCTCCTTCTCCTTCCTCTTTTCTTCCTCTCCTTCTCTTCTCCTTCTTCCTGTTGGTGCAGGTGGTGGTGGTACTGGGGATTAAATCCAGGGCTCTTGCACCAAGCAGGTTCCCTAGCCTCTTTTTACTTCAAGACAGAGTCTCGCTCAGTGGCCCGGGGTGGGAATGAAGTTTGTGGTATCCTGACACAGCCTTCCACAGGGCTGGGAATGTGGGCGTGCACCTCCATGAGCATCTAAAGATTGGGTTTCTTTCAGACTAGATTATGACACAGAGCCAAAAATTTAACACAGGTCTGAGGAAGGATGGTAAGAATATATTGCTGTTTTTTGCTAAGTGAAAATACATAACTTCTGGTAGTTTTTTAAACTGGTAGTTAGAAAATGCATTGTAAATATCAATTGCTGAAAAAAGAACCAGTGGACATGGCCATTACTCTAATAAAGAGTTAACATTAGCTGCTGGGGGTGTAGTTTAGGGATACAGTGTTTGCCTAGCATGCATAAGGTCCCAGGTTTGACCTCCAGCACCATACACACACACACCAAAGTGAGAGAGGGGGAGAGAGAGAGAGAATAGAAAATCAGATATGATTTAAATTTACAGCAATCCATTGTCCTCCTCCACAAAACTAATGGCAAATTAAGGGGGGAATCTTTATGTTATTTTAATAAGATTTTATTGGTATATTTTAGATATATACAGTGATCACATCCATCATAGAGAATTTGTACCTGTACATGACATGACTTGTTTCTTTTTTTCCCATTCTCTTAACCTGCCTTCTACTTCTCCTCCCCTCCTCCTGTACAAAAGCTTTGTTTCCATGTTTTGCTTCTTTTCTCATGTTATGTTTTTTACTTTTCCCGTCTTTCCTTTCCCTCTCTCCCTTCCCCTGTTCCTCTCCCCCATTTGAACATTTTCTTCCTATTTCACTATACCTATTATACACTTTGGTCCTTATGTACACTTTCAGTTTTTCACACCAGAGAAATACTACAGTATTTACACATCTGTATCCATTTTATTTCACTTAAGAATATGGTCTCGGGGAGAGACTAGAAAGATGGCAGACCTAGAGATAGCAGGATATGGAGCCTCTCTGAGAGAGACAGCTCAAATGCCAGAATAGAACACCCTGAAGAGATCCAAAGAGAGGGAGATGGATTCTCTCAACTGAAGAAACTGAAGTCAAAGAAACTGCTCGAATATGAGGTCCCAGGGCTACCATTAGAGAAGCTAAGATCGGCAAGCACGGCACTCTCCCCGAGCTGCCTGAATTCGTGCCCGAGATTGACTTAAGTGACTGAACCTGCACCGATACAACTGGCTTCAGCAGCCCGAGCATGGAGCTGAACAGCCCTGAGTGTGACTTGCCCGGAACCCGCAGCCCTGCATGCGACCCACCCAGAGGCATCGTGAATTCAAGCTGCAGCCTTGCTGAGGTCAGAGGTCCGGGAGCCCAGCAGTTCTCAGGGACCGGCATCAACACGCGGTGAGTGATGGGAATAAGACCCTCCCGTGGGAAAGGGGCAACCAACTGGACGACATATTAGAGCTGGGCAGGAAAGTCCTAACTCTGTAAGGAGGCATCTTCAGTTGGTTGCTCCCCTCACGGAGCGGACTGGTGAGATCTGCTTGGACTGGGCTGGAACCCAGTGGGTCATCACAAATCAATTAATTCCTTGAGCACAGTGCACACTGATGCAGTGAAGACCTGCAAAGGTTGACTGGCCCAGAGTGGAGGAGCCAGTGTATACTGCCCTTGCTTGCACTTCACTCTCTGATAGCTGACTGCATAGGGCAGAAGCCCCTAGCCTACATGCTCCAGAAGAACCCTAACCAACAAGAAAAGGGGCTGGGAATTAAACTATACACTTGTATGGAAGGAACCAAAAACTTGACGAAAGAGAGAAATAAGAAAAAGCCCCCAGCCCCCAACCCTGAGAATATTGATCCAGGAGAGGTAAATATAAAAGAGATTGAGGGCAGCAAACATGCAACATCAAACACAGTGTCAGCGGACACAAAGAGATATCTTCAGGGCCTCGTAAGAGAGATCAAAACTGAAATATTAATTCAAGTTAAAAAGAAATAAGTAGATTAATGAAAGAAAGGCTGGGCATGTCTCAAGCAGACACAGACAGAAGAATGGAGGAACACAAAAGGAGAGAAATGTTCAATGAAGAATATAAAGCAAACCTAGAATAGTGGAACTTAGGGCGCCGAGCCAACCAGTAAGCAGCCTGCCACCCTGGAGAGTGACTGTGGTCTGGCAAGCCGCGGCCACCCCAGGGCGGGGAAACAAGAAGCAAGAGCGTTTCCTGAGATCCGCAGCATGTTGGAACTTAGGGCGCTGAGCCAACCAGTAACCAGTCTGCTGCCTACCGGGTCACGGGCTTAGAATCAAACATACCACACCCCCCCTCCCCCGTAACAATTGGGATCCAGGGATCTGGGTATCTCTTAGGAGGTTACCATATTTGGTACAGCAAGTCGGGGGAGTTTCCTTCTACTATCTCTGAAGGCAGATATTTTTATCGCCGTTTTGCTTTGTCCTGATTAATGGTGTTGCTCTATTCAGTACTGTGTTGATGTGTTCTATAATGTTGTATATTTCTTTGATTTTGCTCTACCTAGTAGAAGAACAACTATTGTGAAGAAAACGAGATATGCAGTGTTGCCTGTTACTGTTGTCCTGGTGACCTGCTGTGATGTTCTGTGCCAATTTCACTATACTGTCTCAATTGGCTTTATTCCATCCTTTTTTTTTCTGTTTGCAGTTTCACTGTGTGTTCACTTTGTTTGCCTTAATTTTGTAACATGAACAGCTATTTTAGGGAGTATGTGGTTTGTCAACTAGTGATTTATGGCTTTTTTTGAGGTTTTGTATTGTTTCTACCCTTTTTTCTGTATTGCTTTTTTTTTCTTTAAATAAAATTTAAAAAAAAAGCAAACCTAGAATTAATGAAGCAGATTCAAAAAGATTACCAGCAAACTAAAGACTCCATAGAAAGTTGGAAAAACTGCTTGAAAGAAACTAAAGATAGACTATCAAAAATTGAACATAGGCTTGCAATGTGTGATCATGAAAGGGAAGATCTCTTAAAAATAACAAGGGAGCAGGCAGTAACAATTGGAAGGCTAGAGGATGACAAGAGGGTCTATAAGTTAAGAATAAAGCATGTGAAGAAAGAAGCAGGAGTCAAAACAGAAGAATTGCAAAGGCTATTCACAGAAATTATTAAGGAAAACTTCCCAAGCATAGAAAAAGGAAATGATATGCAGATGTATGAAGCATACAGAACTCCAGCCACCTACAACCCAAACAGAAATTCAATATAAGAACAGAATATTAAAAGTCATCAGAGAAAAGAAACAGATCACCTATAAAGGAAAACCCATCAAAATCATGGCAGACTTCTTAACACAGACCATCAAGTCAGGAAGAGCTTGGAGTGAAGTAATTCAAGCCCTGAAGGAGAACAACCTCCAACCCAGATTGATGTATCCTGCAAAACTCTCTCTAGAACTTAATGGAGAAGCAAAATGCTTCCATGACAAAGAGGAACTGGGAGAATTTGTGACCACCAATCCAACCCTACCAAAAAAAAATAGAGAAGGACATTTTAGACAGAGAGAAAAAGAATACAAGCATTTCAGGAACAGTGGCAGAGAGGCCTCAGTGAATGGGTCAGACAGTGGAATGGAACAGAAAAATAGAAAACCAATGGCAGAAAAACAGAATAGCAGAAATGAGGCAGAGAAGATTGGCTGTAATCTCTAGTATAGAAGGCCTGGAAATACTAACAGCGAGAAACACAGGCAGAGTAGATCAGGAGATAGGGTCCATTGAGATGCTCTATATAGGGAGGCAGTGGGACCCAAAACAAGCAGTGCACCCCATGGGAGTGAAAGGGGAGGAATTGTCTAAAAAAGGAAGGCAGAGGATATTGTTAATCGGGTAACAAGATTTAAAATTTACATTATTCTCATCACTCTGCTTGGATGGATTACGTGCTTTTCATGTTTGTCTACTTATGCTAGACTTGAGGACATGGTGAGCTATCGCAAAAATAAGAGGACATATTATGGTAATCATCCCTAATTTCCTATCAACTTAATCTGAAGCCATGTATAATTTATACTGTCTTATTATGACTGATCTTATTTGAATCTGGTTTGTTAGATTGCTACTCTGTATTGACTGATTTTATTTAAATCTGTTATGATTGATAGTATCAAGTCTAAGAGTATAGCCAACTACACTGAAGATGACAAGATTTACTACGATACCCACTCTGGTTTGATTATTACTTGCTTTTGAAGTCTTATAATATCTTCAATGCTTCATTGTTATTAATGTTGTTATACACTGCTGAGACACCATGGTAACCATTGTAGATCACCTTGTATTGTGGTTTTATATAACTTTTTGCTTCATGCTTTTCTAGGAATTGTTTTGTTTTATCTTGCTTTGTTTTCTTTTTATCTCTAACACAGAAAGGATAGATATGCATTTAGAGATTCATGCATGTGTAGAGCTTATAAACAGTTTACAAGAACTAACTATATAATGCATGTTGAAATGAACTACTTTGAAGAAAAAGAGACACTACAGTACCCAGTGCTGATTCCGTAATGTCATGATGTGAAATTCAGCAGTACTATCATTCTTTGTTCAAAGTGATTTTAGCTTGTTTTGTTTGTTTAAGTTCAACACACATGAAGGTATGGACAGCTGTTTTGAGGAGAATGAGACACACTATGACAGCCATTCTTGGCTTCCCTATTGTCTGCTTTTGGAGACCTGAAACACCTTCCTTGTCCTGTTCAGATCAGTTCCATACTATGTTGTTTCATGTGAACTCCCTGTATGTGACAATATGGACAACTATTTGGAAGAAAACAAGAATTAATATGATAGAGAGTGAATATCTCCAATTGTCTAGTTTTGGAATTTATGTCTCTTACGTTGCTTTCTTTTGACCCACTGTGTTCTGTTTTGTTGTGTTTAACTTTACCCTTTTGGTATAATTGCATGTATATCTGAGTGGGTAAGATGGATGACCATATTGCTGTTTTTGTCAGATCGTGGAGCAGAACTGTTAACAGTCTCACTGTTTGAATGTCTACTTTGCATGTTTTAATTTTGTAATTTGAACAACTATTTCCAAGATGCCAGTATGTAATTTGACAAGTAATGATTTCTTAGTGGGTTTTTTTTTTGTTCTTTTCCTTTTTTCTTTGGAATTCTGTATTGTTGCTACCCTTTATTCTATTTTGTTTTGTTTGGTTTTTTATTTTCTCTTTGAATAAAATTTTTTAAAAAAGAATATGGTCTCACAGTGCATCCATTTCCACAGAAATGTCTCAAGCTTAACCTTCTTTATGGCTGAATAGCACGCAATTGTATTTAGAAAAAAAAAAAAAAGAACACTACATCTTTATCCATTTCACCAGTTGATGGGCATTTAGGTTATTCCAAGATTCAGACATTACAAAGAGTGCCACTATAAACATGAGTCTGTGTATATTACTGTGTATAAAATAAGACTTTTAATTCTTTCAGGAAGATACCAGGAAGGGGAATAGGCAGATTAAATGGAACCTCTAGTCCTAGTTTTTTGAGGAATCGCCACACTGATTTCTACAGTGGTTCCACCAGTCTGCACTCCCACCAACAGTGCAGAAGGGTTCCTTTTCTCACAGCCCCTCCAGCATTTGGTGCTGGTTGATTTCTTGATGATAGCCATTCTTTCTGGAGTGAGATGAAATCTCAGCATTGTTTTAATGTGCATCTCTTGAAAAGACCAGCGATGTTGAACATTTTTTCATACATTCATTTGCCATTTATTCATCTAAGAAGCATTCATTTCAATTGCCCATTTTTGTCTTTAAATTTGGGGGATTCTGATTTTTTTTAAGTTCTTCATATATTCTAGATAGTAATCCTTTGTCTGAGGAACAGCTAGCAAAATATTTTTTCCCACACTCTGGGTTGTTTCTTTACTTTGTTGGTGGTTTCTCTTAGTGTACAAAAGCTTTTTAATGAGATGAGATACCAATTGTTGATGCAATCTTTATGTTCTTTACTGGTAACATTTCAACTCTGAAATTTCCCACAGGGTCTTGTACTGTTTTTGAGGAGGTGTTGGGGAAACTCCAGAACTTTCACATGGCAATTCCTGTTAAACTAGTAGCCTTCATTCCGTGAGTTTGGTCCCTAGTACTCAAATTAAAGAAAAAAAAATTCAGGTGAGGTACTGAGAGAGACTGTGTTGGATCCCTAAATTACACACTTCTCAAGATGAAATTTGGTCCAGATCCTGTATTACTGTTAATAGAAGGAAAGTCTGAAGACATTGAGAAAGGAGGTAAATTCTCTTTTATGAGAAAAGAAAACTATTAATTTTGTGTGCATGACTGTGTCTTAAACCCGGGACCTCATGCATGTTAGGCAAGTGTTCTACCACTAAATGATACCCTAGCCCCAGTATTTTTCATTTTTATAATTAGAATAATCTTACAGATTTTTCTTGGACAGTCATTGTGGATCTGTTACCCAATTTGTCCGTAGTTTTGAGAGATTACATCTACAAAATTTTAGTTTTTCCTACATGAATGCTAACTTTAAAATGATTGTGAATGTTTTTCTATCATTCCAAAATATTGGTCTTTCTTTTTACTTGATTACTCTTCTGCATCAAGGGCCCTATTTTACCCTTTTGTTCCTTAGACTTAACAATTTTAACTATTACAACTTTGTACCTGGTAAAATGCCCTTCTTAAGATTCTCATCAAACTTAAGGAGGCTCAGCATTATTTTTCTCTAACTAGAAACAGCAATAATGAGAATCCAATGAGCTCTTGGAGGGACTTCTCCATAGCAGAAAAAAAATAAATGGACCAAATATTCATCCTAGTCCAACCAATGACAATACAAAGATTTTTAATTTGCCTGCCTTTCCTGGCACTTTTTCAGTTCCAACAAATACAAATTGTTCTCTTCCTACAGCCCAGAAGACCTCAACACGGTAATCCCCCAACTGGTCATTGTGAGTATGCTGCCACTTCTCCAGGAAAGTAACTTATCGCCCTGCCTGGTTCACTCTTAAGAATAAGAATAAGAAGGGTCGACACTCACAATAATACCATAACAGCAGCACCATGGAGCCGGGGCTATCCAGAGTGGATGCAGATGTGTGGTCACTCTGGACCTGGGTCTCCTGGTGTGAATTTCAAACACAAGATAATGCCTGAAGGATTCTGGGAAATGGGGAAATTTATTGCCTTTTGTTCTTCATTTATGTAGTGCGCACCATGTCAGCGCGGTACACATTGTGCTGCGAAGAGATTGTGTCAGTACCGTAGTAGTTAGGAGTCGTCATATTTGCCTTTTGTGACAAACAGAGTTTAATTTCTATCGACAGTGCATGCCAGGAGCTCCCAGGGGAATCTCCTTGGTAAGAATGGAAGTTTTCTGAACAAATGCTGCTTTCTGAGATCAGCAGATTGTGTCTAAAGTAGTGGAAACCTCTAGCTGTTGAGTATAAAACTGGCTATGGATGCTTGATTACGTTTGTAAGACAGCAATCTGAACTTAAATACCAGTTCCAAATATAAGATTGTTAGCTGTATGTATTTTACAGCACTGAGGAAAATGGGGGCAGAACAGTGTCTTTTATGCACGACTGTTTCCATGATGGAACAGGACCACTTACATACACATACTGGCTTGTGGTAAGCACATAGACAATCTTGCACCTCACAAAGAGCTGATAAAAGGAATCTCCTCCAGACAGGAGAACTGAGAAGCCAAGAGACAGGGGCCAGAGGGCCTTGCCTTATCTATACCTTTATGGAATGTGAATGCACATCTTACTAAAGGAATAAAATTTGACACATGAATAGAAGAATGAGTACCTTGTGTCTGGGAGACTGGGACCCTGTATATCTGCCCTCTTCATCAGAATTAGGATTAGTTTCAGCTGAACCATTAAAAGGGAGCCCCACGAATGGGCCTTGGGGACGGTCGGAAGTGAAATTCTGTCACCTGATGCCTGGGGAGGCTGATCCACCTGTGAGAAGCCACAGGGGCTGATGGTTGAAAACAAAGGACTCACATCCTTTGAGGGTGCTGCTGTACATCTGACAACCAAGTGGTATTAAAACTTCGTGCATTTGGGCTAGATATGTAGCTCAGTTGTAGGGCATTTGCTTAGAATATAAAGGCCTCACTCAGTATTGGAAAAAAAATGAGAGCAGAAAGCATAGCTTAGCAGTAGTGTTCTTGCCTAGCATGCACAAGACCCTGGCTTCAGTCGCCAGCACTGCAAACAAAAACTTCTTAAACTGTCTGCCCTATTGATCTGTACTCTACCAGCCTTCCTGTAAATGTACATGCAGTCAGATCTGTATTTTAGTATTGCTCCCAAAGTTTCATTTTACTTAGCAAGAAAGATTTCATTTCATTTTATTCTTTGTGACCTTGGAGTTTAGCCACTATTAACATTGTGTCATGTGTGCATGTGTCTTGCTGAGGCCTGAACCCAGGGCCTTGTGCATAGTAGGTAAGAGGTTTACTGATGAGCCACAGTGCTAGACACCATTACAGACATTTTTAAAACCTGAGATATATATTCCTGTGCAGTTATTCAAAAGAGAAAACTTTCAGCCCTCAGTGCCATCTATTGTTTTACACATGTAAATATTCTAGTTTAGGCAACTGAAAACACATGTAGACATTTCTTAAGGTATTCCTTGTACGTCCTCTGCGACTGTTTCTCGAAGTTGCAGACAGAGTTGGGTTATGATGGTGTAGTTTGCAGACAGGTATGGATCTGCCAAAGTGGGATTATTCTGCTCTAACATGGTGAAGCACTATGGTAATCCAAGTTACTCAGAAGCTGAGCAGGAGCCCTGCTAGTTCAAGGCCAGCCTGAACAACTGAATGAGATCCTGTCTCAAAAAAATACAAAACAAAGCGAACAACAACAAAAGGAACTTAGCTCAGTCCTGCAGTGCTTGCCTAGTAGATAGGACGCTCTGGGTTGAATCTCCAGTAGTAGTTGTAATAGTAGTAATAACTTTCTGTCAAAAGTTAAACAGACATTACCACAACAAGTGTCAATTTTGTAAAATAATTTAATTTTGTAGGAGAAAATTGTTTTTAAAAAATTAATATTTATATGTACATTTTTGACATAATCATAGGGGATGTGTATCTGTTCATAATAATATCTTAATTTATTCCCTTCCCCTTCCTTCAACCTTTATTCTTCCCCATTTACAAAGCTGTTTTCATTGTTTTCTTTCTATTCTTTTTTTCAATCCCTATTTCCTTCTTTCCCTTCCTCCATGCCCCTTTCTTATTCCTCTACCCATTTGAACATTTTCTTCCTACTTATCAATATCTAGCCTCCATTTTGCTCCTTATTTACTCTTTGGGAGCCTAACACAGTTGCAGAGAAACCAATAAAAAATCAAATGGAAGACTTTCTGCGCCAAGGACTTTAGAAGGCAATTTTTATTGATCTGACACAATGGGTTGGTGAGAATCAGTTCCAAATCACCAGACCCAAGTCAGTTTAGAGTGTGGTTTAAAGACAATTTGCAAGTAAAAAGCCCAAGGCTGATGACAGGTTGTTACATGATCAGTTGCATAAATTAAGTCACATATTGTTAGGCTAGCTGGTCCTAAATAGATTTTCTTAAAAGGTATCGTTTAGCATAATACAGGAATATTCTGGGGGTTAAGGGAGGAACTCGAGCAGAGCAAGTAGAGTTAAAGGTGTCCTTGATTGGGCCAGTCTGTCCCAAATGTGAAGCAAGTTGAAGTGTTCTTCTACCAAGGAAAAACACAAGCTAGACACAGTCAGGTTGACCCAGCACATTATCGAAGAGAGGCAGCTGGACACAGACAGTCAAGGCTGACTGAATTTAGCAGGCTAACTACACGACAAGCAGCAGAAGCACTGGCAGAGGCCACTAGTTGATTTTTTCATTATGCTATAAAATATCTGTAAGTTTGCTATTCTATAGTTGTGCCCTTCAACACAAGAGAAGGAATGCAACATTTACATGTCTGGCCAATCTATTTTACTTAAAATTATGTTCTCAAGGTGATCCATATACCTAAGGGATAAATGTACCATGGCAGAGTAGTATCCCAGATATATCAAAACCCCATTTTTTTCATCCACTCATCACTTGGTATGTGTATGGTCTGTTTCCAAGATTTAACTATTACCAACTGTGCTGCTATAAACATGGAGGTGTATATATTGCTGAGTTATGACACTTTTAACTCTTTGGGAAGATTTCTAGAAGGGAAATAGCTGGGTCTAAAGAATCTAGTTTTTTGAAGAATCTTCATAATGTTTGCTGTAGAGTTTATACCTATACTACCAACAGTGAGCAATGTTCCTTTTCCCCACAACCTCTCTAGCATTTGTTACTGGTTGATTTCTCAATAATAGCCATTCTTTCCAGAGTGAGATGGAATATCAGTGTTGTTTTAATTTGCATCTCTTGAATGACCAGAAACATTGAACATTTTTTATATCTATTTGCTATTTGTATTTCATCTGAGAAGTATCTATTCATTTCAGATGCCCATTTTTGGATTGGGTCTTTAATTTGGGGGGGGTCTGATATTTTGTAGTTCTTTATGTATCTTAGATATTATTCTTTTGTCTGAGGAATAGCAGGCAAAATTTTTTTCCTATTCTGTGTGTTATTGCTTCACTCTACTCTGTTGAAACTACTCTGTTGGTAGTTTCTTTCACTGTGCAAAAGCTTTTTAATATGATATGATCCCAGTGGTTGATTCTTTGTAATATTTCTTGTGAAATTGGGGTTTTGTTCATAAAGTCTTTGCCTACATCTATGGCTTCAAGAGTTTTACTTATTCTGCTTCCAGTAGATTGTTTCTGTTTTAATATTTAGATATTCAATACATTTCAATTTTAGTTTAGTGCATGGGAAAGATATGGGTCTATGTTTAATCACTGAAAGCCACTTTCCCAGCACCATTTACTAATGAAGCTATGTTTCTTACAGTGAATGTGTTTGGCCCCTTTGTCAAAGATAAGTGTGTTGAGTATGTTTGGAGTTGTTTCCGCATCTTCTCTTCTGTTTCACTGACCCTTAAGTCTTTTGTTTTGTTTTGTTTTGTTTTTGCCAGTATCATGCTGCTTCTATCTTGATAGCTTTGTAGTATAACTTCAAGTTGGGAATTGTGATGCCTCCTCCCTTGTGTTTGTTGCCCAGAATGCCTTCTGCTATTCTAGGTCTCTTCTGGTTCCATATGAATTTTAGGATGTTTTCTTTAGTTCTGTGAAGTGTGCTATTGGTATTTTGATTGCGATTGCATTAAATCTGTATAACAGCTTTGGAAGTATGGCCATTCTAACAATATTGGTTCTGACTATCCAAGAACAAGGGATTTCTTACCATCTTCTGATATCCTCTTCAAAGGAGAAAATTATTCTTAACGAGTGCTTACTGAAGTATGTTAAAGTAACTTTATGCCTGCACTTACTTCCTGGCCCAGAAAAAAACATTGAACATATACAAACACAGTTATGTGTGTGCATGCACACACACACACGTCAGGGAAAGAGTGATGTAAGCAAGTATGCAAAATGTTAAGTTGTTGAATCTGGGTGGATGGAATATAGTAGCTTATTATACAATTCTTTCAACTCTTCTGTGATGTTTGAAATATTTCAGAACAAGCTTGGAAAAGAAAAAAATGTACTGAAGTACTTCTAACAGTCATATAAATAGGAAAGTGAAAACTAAACATAGTAAAGACCGTTGCTTCTTAGGTAGAAACCGGGATGATTGGTGACATATATATTAGCTGAAACTGATTACTTTCTGAATACAACCACTGACCTGCTTTCCAATATTGGGGACTCCAACCAAGGAAGTCCTAGTACTAATGGTGAGGCCACCTTCAGGTTCAACAATCAAGAATCTGCATCTTGTCAACCACACAGATAGATGATGGTGGTGGGCAGAGACTGGCGGGAAAAGACCAGACAGGATACATCAAATAGGGCATTTATGCCCAAATGCTACCAAAGGACATCACTGCAATCAGTGCAGTTAGGGTGTGTGGCCAAAGGTCAGCTGCACTCTCCCAAGCCACTTGGTAATTCAAGCTTCTGGACTCCCAATTCATTCTCAGAAGGCGCAAGCCTGCTCCTTCTCCACCTCCTCTTTCCTGGAGGTCCCTCTAGAGGCCAAAGTGAGCCACTGACACGGGGACTGTAAAGCGGCTGAGCAGTGCTGATTTCTTCCAGGTGACCTTTACCAGCGGGGTTCACTGAAGTAGATTTAGCAGTGGTCCTTAACTGCTCCATGAACGCAACTGTGTGCTCTTGTGAGGGCACGGAATCCCTCCACATTCTGCTCAGGTGCCAGAATGGGAGAACGTGTGCATGGGAAGACCAAAGGGAGGGGATGCCATCACCGTGAGCTGGCAGGCGGGGTTGGTCGTGGATGTACTGGATATATTCTGCCTGTCACTGATGAAGCAAAGGAGGCAGCGGGAATGTGAATGTCTTTGGACTAAAGGGCTTTTTCACGGTGCTACCAATGCATGGTATGAGGCAGGGCTTTAAATATGAAATGAGGTGGTCGGGGAAGCCACAAAAGTAAGGCTGGCACCTCCAGAGGCAAGAATAAGTCCACTGGCACCTGGAACTGAAGGGCTACCCTTTCAGTGCAGGTGGTGACATTAGCTATTTTTCAAAGGCCCATTAGCTACCTAGGTGGCCTGGCTAGCTAACATACCTTCTTCTGGATGGGCCTCGGCTGTCCTAAATTTACAGCCTTGTGGGCTATTTCCCAGCTGCTGCCAGTGCAGGGCCATTGCCTTTGAGCTGCTCTGGCCAGCACAGGGGTGTTAAATGAAGCGGCACCTCAGGAATATTTCAAGTCAAGAGCAAAGAAGTCTTCAATTAGAAGAGTCCTGTCAGAAGGATAGTCCTGGTAGAAGCCAGCAGATAGGCGCTGAAAGAAGCAAGGAAGAAAAGACAGCATGGAGCACAGAGGCAGGACCTGAGTCCACAAGAATTAACCTGTCAAGTTCTCCTCTGCCACAGGCCCCCTTCAAGGCTCCTCTGAATCCTGTGGACCTTCTCAGAAAAATGTTTGTTTGTTTTGCTTTTTCGCCCATACTAGGGATTGAAACTAGGGCCTGTGCATGGCAGGCAAGCACTGTACCACTGAACTGCATCCCTAGCATCCCAAACTGTTCTTAAGAGCATAACACAAACTACACAGGGTTCAAAGGAAACAAGTTATATACACACATAGTATTATCCAAATAAATTTTAAAATATGCATTTAGTAATACTTGTCTTTCTTTATCAATGCATTAAAAACCAACCTCCATCAGTCAACCGAATAACCAATAGACTTCTGGCATGCTGATGGATGCAGTTAGTGTTTTGACATAGTTTGTGCAATGTGACTTGAAAATATGTGATTTCTATGGGTGACAAAGTTGCAGGTGCAGCTAATAGTCCTGAAAACTGTCTGTTTGTATGTATCTTTCAAGTAAATGAAATTTTCATACAGGCATAAATGTATCTAAATTCTGCGCCCAGACTCCACTTTAGAACAATGCTACCGAGTCTTTTTCATACAAAGCCCATAGCCAGAGAGGTCGTACCCTTTCTCCTGTCCCTCCTCTGGACAAGGGGCCAGAGTTTCTCTAGGTTTGGCTTGTAGAAGCTTCCGGGCAGCTGTCTTGTTCTAAGCAAGAGGCAAAATTCACCAATTGTTCTAATTTTGTGCTTTTCAAGTGTTTTTCATGCGCTGATACAGCCAGCTGTCCAACTTTCTTTTATTTTGAAGGCCCTAGATCAAAATATAGTCACATTTTGAAATCTTACGGTTAGGAATTCAACATATGAATTTAGGAAGAACACAATCCAGTTCACAAGTGGAAACAAATACATTTGCATCAAATACAGTGTCACACACTAATATTTTACTCCCTGAGTCTTAGGCCATTTGGGCTGCTATAACAGAATCCCATATACTAGCTGGCTTAAATAACTGACATTTACTTCTCATGGTTCTGGAAACTATAGGAGTGAGATTTAAGAAAGAAAGTAAAAAGAAAGAGAAAATTCTGAAATAATTCATAAATTTTTTTTAAAAAAGGGACTGCCAGGCATGATGGAGCACAGCTGTAATCTCAGCAGTTGGGAGGCTGAGGCAGGAGGATCACCGTGAATTTGAGGCTAGTGTGGGCTACCTAGGGACTTCAAATCCAGCCTGGACTACACAAAGAGTCCCTGTCTCAAAAAAAGACTGAGATTAAAGGCCCTGGAAGGTCCAGAATCTGATGAAAGCCTCCTTTCTGGTTTGCTGTATCTCTGTTGTATTCTTATATCACCACCCTCCTTTTTTGGGTTTGTTTAGTTGGTTGGTTTTTGTTTGTCTGGTTGCTTGGGCTTTGGTTTGTCTGTTTGTTTTCTTTTTGGTGTTTTTGTTGCTCTTTGAGACTGGGTCTCATTCCATAGTCCAGGCTGGTCTTGAACTCACTGTCACCTAGGTTATCCTCTCAGGATTTTCTGCCTTGGCCAGGGTGCTGGGATTACATGTGTGTGTTTCCATTTCTCTCACCATGTTCTGCAGGTTTGTGTGTTTTGGGCAAGGTCTCCCCAAGTTTCACAGAGTGGCATCAAACTTGTGATCCTCTTGCATCAGCCTGCTGGGTATCTGGGATTACAGGCATTAATCCACTTTGCCCAGCACCTCATGTCTATTTTATTAGGACATGAATCCCCTTCTGAGGACTCTACCCTCAAACCTAATTATCTCCTACACTCACTTCTAACACTGTCACATTGGGGTGTTAGGATTTAACACAGGAATTTTGGAAAGAGGAACATAAACATTCAGTGTAACAAACAAGTGAAACTGTATCCCACATCCCCCTGCCCTTCAAAAAATGAAAATTTAGGCAAGACATAATAGCTGTGTTTGCTTTTTGATACATTTGGTACAGACAGAAACCTAACAAACAATATAATGTGCACAGTGAATGCACAGACAAGCCTTGTTTTTGAGTTTAATCAGGTCAGGATTGAAAGTTTAATTGACACCAAGGTCAGTTTGGTTTATGCTACCAGCACCTGTCTGGCCCACATTAGGTAAGATATAAATATATGATGAATCAATCAGCAAATACTCCATATGATAGTCTTACGACACACACCAGGCTAAAAGGATTTGGAGACTTATACCCTTAAGGTGCACTGGAAATTCTACATTCTTGTCAATGTTTGTTAATGGCACAAATTAGATGAAATATATTATTACTTAAAGGCTTTTTTGTTTGGTTGGTTGGTTTTGTTTTGTTTTAGTACAGGGCATGTTTGAAATAAAACAAGGATATTTAAAGGTATTTTTGACATATCAAAGGTCAAATGTTCATATTCATTCATGATGGACAAGATTCTTTTTCATTTATTTATTTATTTTTATTTTGGAAGAGAATTTTTATATTTCCTTATTGTAGTCAGGGCTTGCCAGGGAAACAACTTAATACAGGACATATAATTTATAGGATTATTTTATAATAGCCACTCAAAGAGTCAAATGCAAAAGAGTGCAGGAAATCAGTTCCACACCTAGAATCCAGCGGAGGGCCTGGGTCCCACAGCAATGTCTTGCACAAGCGCAGCTGGAAACCTAGAGCCCGTGACAATGTCTCATGCAAGTCCATTTCACGGATCTGCACCAGGAAGGCCCAAAGGGCAGTAACAGAAGCTAGATCGTTTGCACCAGCAGAATGAAGGATCTGTGCCAGCAGACTGAGGGATCTGCACTAGAATCAGGAAGTGACACTCAAGGTAAGGACCAGAGCTCCCCAGAAGAGAACCACAGCCATCCTTAGCAACAGCAAGGACCCAGGCTCCTCCGACAATAATTACAGCCTAGTTCATATCGGGAAAACAAGCGTGACGGGCTTCACCAGGAGAACCAACAGCGCACCATCTTCCCTTCCAGTTGTCCTCCTGTGCTGCTGGCAGTAATCCTCAGGTGGGTCTTCTGCACCCAGGACCACGTGACTCAGTTCAGCTGGGTGTCAGAAGTTGCCCCTTAGTTAATCTAACACAGTCCCCTTCCTTTACTACATAATATAGCATTAAATATGATAGTTGAAGGCTATTTTGTTAATATTTACATGATAACTGATGAGGAAGGACTGTTTCCTTCCTTGAACATACAAAAATGCAGTAACTGTTTAAAAAATTGTAGTAAAAGACACATTGCTACAAATCTCCCTCCAAATGCTCAAAAATATTCCCTCTCACTTTGAGCACAATTACTGCATTTTCTTGGCAATGTGTCTTTTACTGTACTAATTTTGTTTAATTTAACTATTCTTTATTTCAATCACCCTTTGTGTTTGAAGGGTTTACTCCTAAATTCAGCATGAATTAAATTTTGCAAATAGTTTGAGGGTCAAAGTTTTTGTTTTTCTTTCCATAGGAGTATTTGGTTATTTCAGCAACATTACCTGAAAAATGGCTATACCCCACAAGTGGGGTAGATTTTAAACTGTTTATTCTGTTCCAGCGTTAAGCACACTTTTTTGTTTTTGTTTTGTTTTTTGTAGTACTAACAATTGAATCTAGGATGTCATGCAGGCTAGACAAGTACTCCACCACTGAGCCACACCCCCAACCCATCTATCTTTACTGCAATAATACCCTGCCTTCTTGATGACTGTACCTTTACAGTCACTCTCAAAATCAGGCAGGTGCGTCTTCAGAGTTTTCACATCATCAAGATAGTTGATCCTTTTGTTTTCCACCTCCATATACGTTTTTCTTTTAAAGAGAAAAGAGTAAACATAGCGAGAGAATTTCAAAGTAAGATGATGGGAGATTAGCAGTGCCTAACATACTCTGTATTGTTATCTTCACAGTAGTCACTCATGAAGGCCAGCCTGAACTGCACAGCAAGACCCTACCTCAAACCCCAAATAAGTAGTTGCTCAGTTTACAAGATACAGGCATGAAAAATTCATCAAACAATATAAGCACAAACCGTTCTTTTCAATTGACTAATAGAAATTAGTAGTACATTATCTTTGCTATCATATATATTTGTTTCTTTTCCCTTCCTTCTTTTCTCCTTTGTCTCATCCCATTTGTTCTTTCCTTTCAAGCAGTTTCTTCTACTTTCACAATATCTACTGCACATTTTGGATCTTATTTGTTTTCAGTTTATTACACTAGGGAGACAATATAATGCTTACATGTGTGAGTCTGATTTATTTCACTTATTAGTATGGTCTTAAACTGCATTGATTTACCTATAAAAGTCTCAAGTTTACCCTTCTTTATAACTGAGTGGTATTCTATTGTGTAAAAATACCACATATTGTTTGTCCATTCCTTGGTTGATGGGCATTTGGGTTATTTCCTTCATAGCATATGATCATCTACCTCCTTTTGAGTCTGAGTCTTCTGCCGAGTTGTAATCCTTTACTAGCCCCACCTGTCACTGTGTACACCTAATAAATACCGGCTGCTTTGGCAGTAGGCGTACTGACTTCCCAGCCATTGATACAGTGCTATACTTGTCTCTGTTTTTTCTCTCCCTGTACTCTTAAAACAGACAAGCAGAACTCTTGGCCTGGCTCCCAATAATTTCTCTCTCTTATCTAATTGCTCTGCCTAATGTTTCCAGAACTATATTGAGTAGGCGTGGTGATAGTGGTCACCCTCATCTTGTTCCTGATTGTAGAATAAAAGCTTTCAGTTTTTGTCCATTTAGTATGATGTTGGCTGTTGGTTTGGCATAGACGGTTTTTAGCAGGTTGAGGTAAAGACCATCAATAGGATTTTTACTCTGAATAAGTGTTGGACTTTATCAAAAGCTTTTCTGTGCCTATTGAGATGATCATGTGATTTTTATCTTTGGCTCTGTTGATGTGGTATATTATTGATTTACATATGTGGAGCCAGCCCTGCGTTCCTAGGATGAACGCCACTTGGTCACTAGTGTTACAGGCAGCTGAGCCAGTTAGAAGTATTATAGGCAGTCAGACAGGGCTGGGTCCTCGAGGAAGCTGGCACAGCGGACCAGATGTCTGATGACCTTGGAGGGGACACACACCTCTTGCTGCAGGCTAGATCTCAAGACAAATGCAAGCACACCCTTAAGTATAATCCTGAGGGATTAAATCTGGATCATTTTATGCCCACTTTGAAAATTCCCATTTTCCCCACCTTTGAGCCATCTAATCTCATGATCTTGCTCTATAAAGTCCCTGGAAAATACAGAGTCCTTGGCAACCTGCTCGAGACCCCTTCTGTCTCTCTTCAGACAGAAGCTTTCTCTCCATAAATATATTCTACTCTTCACCTCTGTTCCTAAAATTCATTCTTCGATTTTAGAGAACACGAACTCGTGGACATAGTGGGTCGGGAGTTTCATTCTCCTATACCAATAGTATATACTATTGATGATTTGCTGTAATCTGTTTGCTAGTATTTTACTGAGGATTTTTGCATCTATGTTCTTTAGGGAGACTGGCCTGTAGTTCTCTTTATTGTTTGAGTCATTCTCTAGTTTTGGTATCAGGGTAATACTTACCTCTAGGAATGAGTTAGGGAAAATTGTTTCCCTTTCAATTTCATTAAGGAGTCTGAGAAGTATTGGCATTAAATTTCAAAATTTTTTGGCAAATTCATCAGGACCTGGGCTTTTCCTTGTTGGGGTTTTTTTTTGTTTGTTTTGTTTGTTTTTTCTTGTTTTGTTTTGTTTTTTTGGTCTTTTTGAGACAGGGTCTCATTATGCAGTTCAGGCTGGCCTTGAGCTCATTTTTTAAAGTGCTGGGATTACAGGCATGTGCCACCACACCCAGCACTGTAGGCAAGTTTTTAATTACATTTTCAATTTCAGTAATTGATATTGGGTTATTCAGAATTTTTATATCTTCTTGATTCAGCTTTGGTAATTCATATGTTTCTAGGACTCTGTCCACTTTTTCTGTGTTTCCCATGTTATGAGAGTAAAAATTTTTGAAGTATTGATGATCTTCTGAATTTTTACAAGACCTGTAGTGATTTCATCCTTTTCATTCCTCAATGCATGAATTAGAGGGTTTTTTTCTTTCCTTTTTTTGACAAGGTTGGCTAAGGGTTTATCCATTTTACTTATTCCTTCAAAAAACTAATTCTTAGATTCATTAATTCTTTGTGCTGTTTTCTTATTTCAACTGCATTAATTTCTGCTCTGGTTTTATAATTTCCTCCCTTGTGTAATCTTTGGGCTTGATTTGCTCTTCTTTTTCTAGAAGCTTGAGGTGCAGTAGTATTAGGTTGTTTATTTGTGCTTGTTCTGTTTTCCTGATGTAAGAACTCACTGCTATAAATTTCCCTCTTAGGACTGCTTTCATTGTATCCCACAGGTTTCAGTATGTTGTATTTGCATTTTCATTTGATTGTAGATATCGTTTAATTTCTTCTTTAATTTCCTCTGTGAGACCACTGGTTGTTTAGGAGGGTGTTATTTAATTTCCCTGTTTTTCTTTTGTCATTAACTTCTAATTTCATTGTGCTACGGTCCGATAATTTGCATGGGATACTTTCAATTCCTTTGCATTTACTTAAGCATGTTCTGTGGGCTACTATGTGATCTATTTTAGAGAATGTCCCACAGGCAATTGAGAAGAATATGCATTCTGATGTTTTTGGATGGAACACTCTGTAAACATCTATTAAGTCCGCCTGTTCACAGGTTTAGTTCAGTTCTGTGATTTCTTTGCTGATTTTTTGTCTAGTTCATCTGTCTCTTCATGACAATGGGGTATTAAGGGCCCCATTACAACTGTGTGATTATTTGATTTTTCCATGTCTATTAATATTTGTCTTATATTGGGTGCTCCCATATTTGGTGCATATATGATTGTGCATATTTGGTATTTGGTGAATATATATTTATGATTATAATCTCTTCCTTTTGAATTTTTCCTCTAACAAGTTTATAGTGACCTCTTTATCTCTTTTGCTCAATCTTGGTTTAAAGTTCACGTGGTTTGCAAGAATAGCTATCCCTTTTTTCTGGCTTCCTGCTGCATGGACTATCATTTTCCGTCCTCTGACTTTCAGTCTATGAGTTTCTTTTTGAGTTAAATGTATTTCTTGTATATAGCATATTGTTGGATCTTATTTCTTAGTCCATTCTGCAAATCTTTTTTTTTATTGGTGAATTGAGGCCATTTACATTGATGGCTATAACTGGTATGTATGAGTTTACTTTTGTTATATTCTTTTCTTGCTGTTGATTCCCTACTTTTCTCCTCTGATCAATGTCTTGCCCTTCTTTCTCTCTGATGTTCCTGGAATTAAGGTCATTTTTATCTTTATCTAGAAGATCTTCCAGTACTCATTGGAGGGTTGCTTTGGTCTGATTCTAGTGGGCCTTCTTTTATAGGTGATCTGTTTCTTTTCTCTAACAGCTTTTCATGTTCTGCTTTTGTGCTAAATTTTTGGATTCTTGATTATTATGTCTGGGTGTAGGTTTATTTTGGTCATGGCTATTCAGAGTTCACTTATCTCACTTATCTGTATGTCAGATTCTGTTCCTGTGCTTGAGGAATTTTCTATTACTTCTGCAAATAGTCTTTTTATGTCATTTGTGTTAACTTCCGCTTTTTCATTGACAACTGTCAATCCTATATTGTTTTTCTTTTCATCAGTTTGCAGTTATTGAATTGTTATTCCCTCACCCTTTGTTTTTCTTAAGAGATCTTTTCTTTTGTGATCACTAGCCATGATCCTGTATTCCAGGTCTGAAAGTCTATCTTCAGTTTTATCCAAATGGTTTTGCCCACTTTCAGTGGAATTTTTAATTTCCTGGATATCTCCTTGAATCTGTTTCATGCATTCTATCTTTCCAATATTGTTCATTTAGGTTTCCATCATTTTCTTATGCTCCTTTATTTATGTCTTCTCCAGGTATGCTGAGCACTTCCTTCATTATAATTGTCATTTTTTTTCCTGAAAGATTACTTCTGATCTGATTTCCTCTGTGGCCTCATGGATATTTCTTTACTTCACTTGCTATCATTTCAGAAATTTCAGATTTATGTCTTCTAATTTCTTCTATGTCTATGTCTCCTGGACTTGTTCTGGATGGGTTAGAGGTCTGAGACTACATTTTGCTTCTTCTTGTTTCTATTTCAAAAAAATTTTTTCAAGTTTTGTTTTCTGTGATGATCCTTCTGAGTTTTGGCAGTAGATAGCTATGTCATTAATATCAAGGCCTCGCTAGGAAAAGTCTGCTCTTCAGGGATATCCTCTGTGTATAGAAGGTTCTTGGCTTGTGTCTATCCCAAGATCCTTCCTTCCCAAATAATTAAGAGTGAGATGTTGGTATCTGTTTGGCTGTGGTGAGGTTATTACCCCAGAGCTTCCCAGTATTGTGACAGAAAGGAGAACAACTGATTATAGCAGATACAACATCCTAGCTGGAATAGTACAGTTAGCAGTAAAAATAGCATGGAGCACAATTTAAATACTGACAAACTATGGTAACTATTGCTTTTGTACTTTAGATCAAAGTCAATAATTATAGGAGCAAAGTCTATATTATATTACAGAAGATCATAAATTAGGAGTTTGTATGCAAAGTATTTCCCCTTGAAAGAGTGGTTTTACCATGTGGTGGGAAATTCAGGGAAGATAGTATAGAAAACAAAGATAACTGGAAAGGAAGTAGAAGCAAGACTGGAGGACAAAGGATGATTGTGAAAGGTCTGGGGTGCTAGAGAAGAAGGTTAAAAAAAAATAAAGGAGTATTTGAGGGATACTTGGTCTCTGGGTTTGGGAGATAGAATTAGTTTTCTGTGGCTGGGGTTCTCCCCAGCCATTTAGAAAAGAGAAACAAAAAGAAAGAGAAAAGAAACAAAAGAAGAAAAGGGAAAAAATTGAGAAAAACAGGAAAGAGGAAAAGACAAGAAAGTGAGATTAAAAAACCTAAAACAAGATAAAATAATATTAAAAAATTTTAAAAAGAGGGACAGCCCCATCCACCTGCTTCTATTTCATGTGTCTTTGTCCCTAAGCACAATGCTGATTCGCCTAACTTACCACCTGCTGGCTCATTTACCACCTGTTGGCTTCAGACTTTTCCATCTCGCTGGTCTTACCTGTCCATTGTATATGCCCTAGTTGGGGTCCTGCTGTGTGGCTGGCTTTCTCCTGATCGCCTGGTCCCACTGATGTAGGGGGAGGGGCCAATCACCTGGACTCCTCTGGTGGGCCCACTTGCTGATTCTCAGATTCTTCCCAGACTGGTTGCAGGGTCCCCCCACCTACTTTTTTTTTTTTTTTTTTTTTTTTTTTGACATACAGTCTCATATGTAGTTCAGGCTGGTCTGAAACTCACTCCATAGCCCAGGCTGCCCTTGAATTTGCAGCAATCACCCTGCCTAAGCCTCCCAAGTGCTGGGAATACAGGGATGCGCCACCATGCTTGGTGCATCTACATATGCATCTTAAAGCTGGCTCATCAATTTCTGTCAAAAGAGTTTCCTGGGATATTGACTGGGGTTGTGTTGAATCCATAGATCAAACTGGGGAAAACTGTTGCCTTAACATTTCATCTACCAATCTAAACTCATGATACAATTTCCATTTACATAATTCTTTAATTTCTCTCAGTAACATTTTGAAGTTTTCATTATATAGAAATCACATATTTGGTTGTTTATTTTTAATTATTTTAATTTCGTTGCTGTTCTAAGTGGTAATATTTTGGTTTTGTTTTGGGGTGTTTTTTTTTTTTAACCAGGGATCCAACTCATGACCTCGAGCCTTCTAAATGGTAATATTTTAAAATTTCATTTCCTAAAAATTCTTTGCTAGAAAATAGATATACAACTAATTTTTTAAAATTTTATTTAAAAAGAAAAAAAAAACAAAACAAACAAAATAGAAAAAAGGGTAGGAACATTACAAAATTCCAAGGAAAACAAAGAACAAAAAATACTAAGAAGTCATTACTTGATAACTTACATACTGTCATCTTGGAAATAGTTGTTCAAGTTACAACGTTAAAACATACAAAGTACACATTCAAGCAATGAGCCTGTCAACAGTTCTGCTCCATGATCTAACAAAAACAGTAACATGGTCAACAACTAATGTTTATATGTTGGCCTCGTATCCTCTGAGCTTGCTGAACTCACTTTCTTGATCAAGCATTCTGTTGTTGTCCTCCTTCTCTGATTCTCTAGAGTTCTAGCACACAAGTCCCGTTGGTTGTGCTTCCTGCTTGTAAAACAAAGTCTATATTTATATAGTAGAACAAAGGAGGCAGTTCCTTCCATGAGCTAATTTTCCAGGCTCTTCTCAACTATTCAAGATTAAGTGATCAAGCAATGGTGAAACACGAGGTCAAGTCTTGTAATATCATTTTAACTTGGGGCCATGCAGAAACACTGGAATTATAAGTGGCAACGTATTTTGAGTGTACAGAATTGATAAAATGTGAAAATAAAGGAAGCTTCTCCACCTCTCTGCTGTCCCCCTAGGCTCCCACAGTATTTCAGAGCACTACCTCTGGGCAGCAACTCCAGCCTTGCCAGGGTCACAATGAAGCCATTTTCATCTATTTTTCATTAATCACAAGACATAGTCTTTGTATAGTCATGTTCTGATGCCATCCCTCCCCCAGAGAACTCCTCTGCTAGGTCTCTATTTTGCTTTTATTTTTTTTTATTTTTGGTGGATACAGCAGAGGAGGCTGGGCAGTTGTGAGCTGGGGGATAAAGAGGAAGCAGAACAGGAAGTAGAAGAGCATCGCACATGGTTGTGTGAGCAGCAAAGAGACGGGAGACTAACCTAAGAGGGAAAAACAAACCCAGCTCTCCAATACGTGAATTAATTGTTACTAGGCTAGATAAAAGTTTCAAGGTAAATTAAGAAACAATATGGCATATCAAATGCTGAAAAATAGCGTTGCTACTTCTAGAGCAGTGTACACCCAGTCTTTCCTGAGAAGTCAAATGACGTGGAGTTATGTGGGTCAAGGCAGGGAAGAATGACTTGGACTTGACTAGCTCTCCCTGTGCTTTTCCCATTTTAGATCTGTGGCTAGTACATCTATTTCTTTTTATTGTATTCCTCCTGGTCCTTAGACACAGCTGGGGGAACTCCATGGAGCTTGCCAGACAAAACCCTGCAGAAGGCAGGAAAGCGCACCAGGAACAAGTCCCTGTTCCGGGGGGGTCATGCATTGGCCTCTGTGTCTGGGAAACCATCACATTCAAATCATTCTGAATGCCTGAGCCCACACCACCACCAGAGGTAAAGGAGCCAGATGGGGGCTCAGAAGTCACCTAGAGTCTTCAGGGGGCCCCAGAGCCCAGAAGGTGGGCCTGAGACCTGGTCGTGTTGCCCTCACAGTGACAGCACTTAGCATGGCGAACTCTGGTAGGCCAGCTCTTCCAGCCTTTGTAGAAATTCCCCAGCTCAGGTTTGGAGGGCCCATTTGACCCAGCTATTCCACTTCTAGGCATATTCCCAGAAGATCTGAAAACATCATACCACAGTGATATATGTGCACCCATGCTTATAGCAGCACAATTTGTAATAGCCAGATCTTGGAAACAACCTAAGTGCCCATCAACTGAGGAATGGATAAAAAAGTTGTGGCATTTTTATACAATGGAGTCCTACTCAGCTATAAAGAATGATCACAATGAGATATTTATAAATAAATGGACACAACTTGAGACCATACTCATAAGTGAAATAAACCAAACTCACATGTGTAAATACCGTATAGTCTCCCTAGTATGAAAATTGATAAGAGTATATAAGATTTTATGGTAAGCATGAGTCCCCATTACATAGCTTTGAAGGCTTTTAATGTTTTCATTCATCAGCTGGAATGGTTTTATTCTGTTTTGTTTGACTTTATTATGCATGATGGTACGAACAGCTGTTTTGAAGAAAACAAAACATTATGGCAGCCATTGCTGATTTAATATCATCTTGCTTTGAAGTCCTACCATGCTTCTATTCTTCTATTACCATCAGTTCTATCATGTTGTGTCTTATTGGGATTTTAATATATGTGATAGTATAAACAAATTTTTTTATTGAAAATGAGATATTATAGTAGCCATTGGTTATTCTCTGTTACTCGGTTCAGAATGTCCTGTAATTCTTTCATTCTTTTGAATGGTTTTATACTATTGTGTTATGTTTGATATTATTGTATTTGAAACTACGCTCAACTACAGCAGAGAAAGAGATATTTTGACAGCTACTGTTAGTGTCCGGTTGTCTTGTTGTAAAGTGCTGTGTTGCTTATGTTGTTCTGTTCTGATCTGCTTTGTTCTGCCCTCTTTTGTTTTATTCTCTTTAAAATAAAAAAAATTTAAAAAAAAAAGAAATCCCCCAGCTCCAGTGCTCTTGCTCTACCTCTCTATATTCATCCCCTTTCACTCTTATGTTCAGCTCACACTGATGCCTCTACACAGTTGACTCCCCATGTGACATAGTTACTCAAAGATAAGAGTGTCTGACCCAGTGTCAGACAGCTAACTGGCAGTGGAGTTGTGTCCGGCGCCGACTCCGTCCCGCGGAAGAGAGCACACGAACACTGGACTTCTGCAAGCTCCTTTATTGACCGGGCAGCAACCTCATCACATGTCCGTCCTTGACGGCTCCCTGCGTGTTGTGCAACGAGCACTTCCTTACACTAAGCTTATAAGCTATCTATAGCCAATCGAAGGGTTCTACGTGGAGGCGAGCT
>PVJX010023161.1:0-29586 GCA_004027295.1 Dolichotis patagonum | reverse complement strand
GTTCAAGTGTTGCCTCCTGCTCTTATCTCTAGGGCTACTGAAAGTCTCTATGACACTTCTGAAAGAAGTCAGGTATGTGACACAAAGTCTAGGGAAACAAGGTCTTTTTTTTTCAGGAAAAATGAACAGATGTAAGATATTTTTTTTTCCTTGATAGGGGATTCTGAGGGAACCACTAAAGGCCTCATTAATTACTTAGGCACCTTCAAAATATGCCCAATCCAGAGAACATGACACCACCTTATTAGGATGTCAATCAAATTACAAGCTTTCCCCACTTATCGTTCTCCTTCCTCCCCACCCATTCATCCTTGATAGAGTATAAAAAACACAAAACACTGACTGTGAGTGAATATAAACAGAAAAGCCCGCATACCTTTCCTTCAGCTACTAGTCTATGTGGTAGTCCTTAGCTAGAGGGTGGGATACTAACTGATCATACTCAGAACCACGGTTATTTGTCCTCAAACTGTCATGAGTCGAGATAGTATTTATGACACCATGGTATCTACAACTCAAGAATCAAAAATGTCATGGGCACAGTGCCTACCTGGCAACTACAAAGCCATGAGTTCCACCCCTGGTACCAAAAAAAAAAAAAAATTCAGGGTGCCTGGGGTCCATCCTTCTGAGAAAATACCTATGAAAATCAATTTAAAAGAGCAAAGGCTTACTTTGAAGGCTTCAAAGGATTTAGCTCATGGTCAGCTGTCTATCACTTTGATGAGGCAGAACATCATAGTGTGGAGGACTTGGTGAAACAAAGCTGCTTAATTTATGGTGGCTGAAAGTAAAGAGACAGGAAGTGGCTGTGGTTCCAGTACCCACTTTGGAAGGAAACACATCACCAATGGCCTGACTTCCGTCCACTAGGCTCCACATCCTGGAGGTTTCATCACCTCTCATGAGTTAGTGACCAAGTCCTTTTTTTAACACAAGGCCGTTAAGACATTTAAGATCCAAACCATAACAGGGCCTCCCTGAGTGTACATCCAAGGGCCAGGGAAGTTCTCATTCAAAGAATAAACATAAAAGGATGGTAAGAGACAAACATGAAGCAGCTTTTATGATAACTCTCCATAAATATAGCTTTATTTAGTATCAGTGATGTATGTTTCACATCACTCTACGGAAGCTCAGAGATCCTCTTTTTTTAAGGAGGTCCAGGAAAGTTTGAGATTTTTGTCTCTTCACTCAACTCAATATTCCCAATGAAATTCCTTCCAATCATTAGGAAAGCTTTGGAAATAAAAGTTCCTTTATTGAAAATTTAAAAAGAAAAACTATAGACACACGAATTTTTTGTAATAGAAAATATATGGTCACACAAAGAAAATAAAATTATAATAAATCCTCTGGTTCTTACAGTAAGGCAAAGCGTTAGGTGACATATACTGTAATGACCGCTCTTCAACTGTGGGGTACTAAAGTGATCATTGATCAGATCTCTGTAAACCTCAACGCAAGCTCCTGACAGGAATGGGCCAGAAGTGCAGGATCATTTTTATCAATGAAGAGTTCAAAATAGAAGGTGGGAGTTGACTTTAAGTTACATAATCTGGACCTGCATAACTTGGAAGTAATTCTTTATTTTGTGGTCTTGAAAAGGAAGTTTTCATCCTACAAGAACCCAAGACAACCCACGAGTGACCCATGTTTCCTTTTGTCATATAACATTTAACTGCTTACAAAGCTTTCAACCCTCAAAGAGATGTGTGGGAAACCTCAACGACTGGAAAGCTCTAAGTTGCAGAGCTAGCAGAGATCAGTACTACTGGGAAGAAAAGACAAAACAGACACCGCAGGTACAGCTAAATACCTAGATGAAACTTTTGTATGAATATTCCAACAAGTAGAAGGGATTTTCTAGGTGTTTGTATTATTTTTCTTGGGGTAAAACTGTGCAGTGAATGAAATTTTCATATTGTCCCTCCTTTTATGGTCCCAAGTAAGGTGTTCTTTGGGAATGGAAATAGATCCATTTTGTGGGGCTTCATGCTTAAAACCTGGGAGAATCTCTTTAAGGATCAAGTCTGCAAAATCCCAAGGGTACAGCTTTACAAAACATATTAATAACTTCAAAGGGGATCAAAACAAGAAAACGAGACCAGAAGCTTAAATGTTATTAGCTTCAAGGTGAATCACTTTTTTGAGAACACAATAATGCAACTTTCTCTGAAATTTACTGATGAAGACCTAAATGTCAAAGCACAAGCAATTTTCTACCTAATAAGAACGTGCCTTAGCCAAAGATTAGCACTTGCTACCATTCTCCTTCAAGTTTGACAGAAAAAGGCCTCAGAGAACCTGAATCACCATGTGGAAGAACAGTTCGCAGACCACTAACTTTATCTGATGATTTAAGAAGTAAAATATGGTGTCACAAGAGGTTCCTTAAACTCTGTCTCAGGATTCTTCTCAAGGATTCCCCGTAACAGCAACATAGCTGTATTAGTTATCCCATGAAGCCCTTGTGAATGAAATATTCAATGGGAATTGGGACTTCTCAATTCAGTCTTGATCTATCCTACTGTTTTACTGTCTTTTTTACAACTTTAATTTTTGATTGTTTAAAAATACTATAAATTATTAAACCTGGGATTTATATGCTAACACCATGAGAAGAAACCAAAGAAGACTAAAGAGTGAACTGTAAGAATACATTCATAATGAATTTATCCATAGGTGGAGGCTTTATGCAGAATCATTCTAAATGTGGTTAAAAAGTAAAACCATCTTTAGCTAACAGTGGAGTCCCAGCATTTCCCTAAGGTTATGTGGCAGCACAGTGGCTCCAGGTAGATACTTTGTGAAAGCAGCATCCTAGGATCAAATGTTGTAATATTATGCCTCTTTGGAGACTCACAGTACATGTGAAGGTTCTGAGAAGGCCTGTAGGAAAAAGGAAACGAAAAGAAAAAACACTGACCATATATGTTAACTCAGCAGTTTCTAAACATATGTGAACCAAAGAACAGTCACTATTAATCTGAGCAAACACATTTGAAACATAGGTTTCAGTATTTATTTTTGAAACATCATGTATGATGCCTTTCACCATGTATTATAAATTCTTTTAGACAGTTACACAAGACAGTTTTCAGAGAAAACCAAATGACCCAAGCCCCATCTTTACAACCACATTGCTTGAAAAAAGAATCTGTACCAACATGGAGCATCCATCTGCTCTAGCTCACAGAACTAAGAACTGGGAAGCTTTTCAACATGACATCCAAAAGAAGATTGTGATTCTGCCACAGGGAAGTAGGGACATACTCCCTTCTCTTTGTCTTGTAGTACGCAATTTACTCTCTCCTGTCTCGCCATCTCTCCCTCTCTCTCTCTCTCTCTCTCTCTCTCTCTCTCTCTCTCTCTCTATATATATATATATATATACATACTGATTCTTCTTTTTTGTAATTGTCTCAGGATTTAAATTGAGAAAATATTTATTTATTTATTTATTTATTTATTGAATTAGTTCATAAAGTGAGTAAGAAGTCACAGATTTTGTGGAGTCCTTCTTTCACATTATGCCATTTATATGATGACCGGCTTATTTACCACTTGTTCTATCTTTTGGTCAAAACCCAGGCATTCTAGGACACTCTCATTCACTGTCTTTTAGAGAAACTGTTTTTTAAAAACCTGAAAAAACTGAGATATGAATGCATTAGCTAAATCTAAGGTTTATTCACATATTCAGCATCTCCTCAGTTTGTAAGAGGGACTGCTTACAAACTCAGAAAAGTCTCCACCTCTGACAAACATTGTGCTCTTTGGGGCACTAGGATTAACTTTACCTCAGTTCCAGGATGAACTATTTCATATGAGCCCTGGAGATGAGAAAAGTGGGGGCAATACCTAGTGTTGGAATTGTGAAATATTTTGTTTTTCATAGATCCTGAAAAGTAAAGACTAAATATGCACAATCATAATGCACATTCATACAAACCTCTTTTGTCAAGTCACTTAAACTGTCCAAGCTTTAGTTTCCTCCCTGGTACATGGTATCACATTCATACATCATTTACAGTGAAGATTAAATGACAAAGTGTGTGGGAATCATTTTGGAGAGCTATCACATAGCAAGTGATCAGTGAAGAATAGTTATCATTTCAATCCAAGGCCTAAGGAAGATTCAAATGCCTTCTTTTATCTAAATTGCCACGGTAACAGATTTTTAAAATGTTCAAATTTTGGTTTTGATCAACTCTCTTGTTGGAGTCTTTTTTTTCACATCATTAATATATGGCTACCAAAAAATCTAACTAATCCTTAGGCTTGTGAAATTATGAGGCATAAGCATGATATGGAATCAAAAAGAGCTACATAAAGAGAAAGATGAATAGTTAACGATTAAGTGTTCATTCAAAATGAACTTGCATTGTAGGTGGAAGCTAAGACACAATTGCCCTAAATTAGCCAGAAATTTACATCACCAAGAACAATTATGCCATCTACATTACTTGGAACTGTCAGATTTATGTTTGAGTAAAATTGAACTAACTTGGGCTAAAGTCACATTTAGGGGGCTCACTACATATCAGCCCATAAAATCATTGAGACTGAGGTGAGATTTCCAAAAGTGTAGTCTTCACTAGGAAAGCGAACATACCAACAATTCCTTAGTGTTTGCTCCACCCCGTGCCAATCTGTTACTTTTACGTCCAACGTCAAAGGCAAGCTCTCCTCCTTCCAATTGTACCCTGAACACTCTCCGCCATAAAATGCAGTTTAAAGGCCAGCTGCAGTGTGGAGCCTTTTCTTGGAGCCTACAGTTTCAAACAAACGACTGGGCAGAAGCCAGAATCTATATGGGCTCACGAAGACTGTAAAACATTTGGTGCCGAGTGGAAAACGACGTCTGTGAGTTCTGCCAGACGTTTTCAGCTTTCCTGCACCTGTGCCAAGAGTTTCACAGTTCCCCCACCCCTTTCTTTCGAAGGTGGAGGGGGGGTTGGGAAGATAAGCAAGCTTTCTGAGGGCATATGCAGTAGGAACCAAAAAACTCACTGCCACCATTAGATATGCATTTCCCACGCAGTCCCCTTTCTGTGGCCCAAGTGAGGAACCCTGGCCACACTTCATACTGGAATTGTGAACATTTGAAACTCTCTGACATTCAATTCTTTCACGGATTCAAGACCATATTTCTCTGCCCCTACTCTCAATATTCCATAAGATATCTGTTCTGGAGCTTTCAGTTGATTCACCCCTGTCCGTCACCAACCCCAAATTGCCAATTATTTCAAGGAAATTGCACATTGACACAGTTTGTAACATGCAAAAATATGTATAGAAGTGAGTATATGTTTCTTAAAGGAAGAACACCCAAAATGTTTTTGAATGAAAGTGTGAAAATGTCTAAACATAGATGACATGATACAGATCATGAGAAAGTCAATTTGAAATTGCCATGGAATATTGCTATAGTGTTTGCAAAAGAAGGAGAATTTAGGGAAGGGAGGTCTTGCTGCCACTCCGCAAGACAGGGTTTAGCACAAACAGTTCCACAAAGGTGTATTTATTCCTATGCACTCTATCAATTATTTTGTAGGATTCAACAACTGCATGTGGTAAGGGCTTATTTTTTTAAATTAACATATAGAGACTGAAGATTAAAAATTAAATATAGCTGGGCACCATGGCACACATCCCAGCGATTCATCTACTCAGAGGCTGCGGCAAAAGGACTGAAAGATCAAGGTCAGCCTGGACAGCCTAACAAAACTCTGTTTCAAAATAAAAAGTAAAAAGAACTGAGAAAATAAATAAACAACAAATCATACTCCTAGGAAGGGGGCTTGGACTAATATCCTTGGCCTATTTGCTTTGAGCTCCCTAACACTGTTAGGTTAACCACATCCTTCTCTAAGAGACACCCTTTCAGCTCTTCTGCTGGAAAAATTACACTGAGTTTGGTTTAAAAGTTATAGCACTGTTAAAAATGTTAAATCTTCTCTCAAAGTAAAACCTCACTAGCCTTTCTGTCATACCAGGAAGGAGAAAATTACAATCTTTTCTAGGAGCATGTTTCACCCAACAGAAAGGACAGAAGCAGCACTGGGCCACTGTACATGGCAATGGAGCAAGAGGATAGCAGGGACTGGTGGGATGAGAGTGCCAAGGAAGTCTCTTAAAAATACAGACTGAAGTTCAGGTATGTAGCTCAGTGCAAAAGCCCTAGGTTCAAACACTAACACCAAAATAAATAAATTAGTAAATACTTCCTTGCAGCTAACCTTCAATACTCACCTTCTATCCCATTAATGAATCCCAAGTTCCTCGTCGAGACCACCAAGGCCAGGAAAATTTGTCCCACACATAAAGCTTCATGTTGACAGGAACCACAACAGGTCCCCTAAACAAAAGGAGCTCTTTTGTACTCATGCCATTGGCTTCTGCATTTTTTTCATCTGGCTAGCTCCAAGTCACTGTCTAGGTCTCCAGTGCAGGTCCTTCTCCTGTTGAAACATCATCTTTCAAGGAGACCTTTTCTCTGTGTGCAACACTCTCCTTTCCTTTATAGCACTGAAATGAATTTACAACTTCACAGCAAAGGCAGGTATAGTACATATGCTGTGAACCATTGTATACCCCACAGTGAGCATGGTTCCTAATCCTCAAGGGCCATAGATTTCACACTGGGGGAAATAGGGACACAGCAACCCATCTCCCTTGGGAAAACCCAATTGTTCAAGGAGATGGAGCCTCCAGAAATTTGGCCCAGAACTCACAACCACCTGACTGGGTACAAATGTGATTCAGAAGGACTCTTTCTGCCCTGGACAGAGGTCGTGGAATTTTTATTTGTTTTTTTAAGGCCCAAATATGTGGATAAACACCAATACCCATATGTAATAAGGTCTTATATATACTACCTCTCTTTATAGCACTAATATTGGTAGCATATATAATATACATGTGTATAAGTCACTATCCATCCAGTGATTATTTTTTAAAATGGCTGTTATCAGAGGAGCTCCTCACTATCCTAAGAACTTTCTCTGTCTAGGCACTGCCTCAAGCAATTTACACACATTGTTTAGTTCAATCTTCATAAAAACCTTCTTAGAAGCTATTACTATTTTCATTTCACATATGAAGAAAGTGGATTTAGTGCAATTATAGCATCTGTCTGAGGTTTCTAAGACCCAGGATTAAAATGTAAGTTTATTCAAAAGCATTTACCATCAAGGACAACAGACTTCCAGTTTTTTATTCTGTCATTTGAAAACACAACACAAACTCCTTTCTCTTTACTTGTCTTTTTTCTTACACACACACAGACCCTCCTAAAGCTTTAGTAAAGTAAAAATCTTTCTAGGGATGAGAAGAGAAAGCAGCACACTGGGAGAATGAAGGGCATTGTTTAAACTACCCACTGGGCATCTTGCCGCTGCATACCACCTGCTCGACACGTACCTGTTTCTTAGGAGTTGAGCTTTTCCTTGGAAACTTGAGGACGTAGAAAATCTGTCACAAAATCCAAGAGTTCAAACAGAAGTTCACTGACCCCACTTGGAGATGTAACAGAGGCCATCCTAACACCTAGTAGGCAGTTAATACACTCCAAGTTCTCTTCCATCCTTAAGAAACTGCTAGTTATTCTCCACAAATTGTCACCTGCTTTAAAGCAAAGCATTGGGCTGGTGATTAAAGCCATAGTTTAATAAATAAATAAAGGCTAATAAATTAAGTTATAAATTATAATAAATTATAAATAAAACCCTAAGGGCTTTTAGCAGATGAGTAGGCCCCTGTAGAATGAGATCTTGGACTGCATTATTGATGTGCCAACAGGTCAGTGGAGACAGGGCAGTGACCAAGGGCAGCCAAGCAGCTTTTTGCCATCAGCCACCGTTACTCTGATGCTGTCTGTCTTGGGCACCATGGTCTCCCACACAGTTACATTTGAATGCATCTAAAATGCATTCAACACACAGAACAAAAACATTTGTTGAGCACTACTTTCCTAGAAATACAGAAGTACCCCAAAATTTCAATTCTAAAAAGAAGGGAGCAAGAATTTAAGAGAGGAATGAGTAAAGAGAAAGAGGACACCTATAGGTGAGAGCAACAGAGGTCCAGAAGTTCTGAGAACTTTCCAGAGTTGCCATTCCAAGTCTCAGAGTCACCGACCCTCTTGAGACTCAATTTCAATCTTCAAATGGAGCTAATGAACCTATCTCCTTCATGAGGTTGTTGTGATGTTAAAGACAAAACAAAAAGAGACAGAGAAGATAAAACAGGTCTTTCACTTGAGAAATTCATATTATTGCTTCATGAGCAATTAAAAAATCATTTTTCCTAGTGAGGCATCTAATCATTTCTCATGGGCCAAAGAGGGAAAAGTTCTGAATGATTCTGCTGTGATATGCACAGAGCTGGAAACCCCTTCATTAAATACGTCCTTCACAGCACCACCATGCCCCAGTTTCAAGACGTCTGTCCCGTCTCAATGTAACATTTTCTTGGGTTACAGTGACTCTTCTACCAACAGACAGAGGTGCATTAGAGGGAGATTTATGCTAATATCTCAGCAGTGGAAATCATGAGGCTCACTATATTCTCATTCGGTCTGAGACAAGCAGCCAGTGTATGTCCTTTAACACGATTTCCAGGAAGGATACTGCAGCTTAAGAAATGCTGATTTGCTGGCATTTATATATTCCAGGAAGAGGGCTATCTTAAGTGTATCAGAGCCTAAAGCAGAAAATTATTTTAATGCCCCCTCCTCCCTCCACACATCGCCAGCATAAGAGAAGAGCAGAAAATATTCATTGGCTGGAGAATTGCTGGCATTAAAGAAGAAACTGGAACCATTCTGAAAAGACCTTATAAGACAATAGGACAGCCCTCCTGGGGGAAGGGGGTGCTACATATCCCCAGCAACTGCTCCCAGCATGGCCCTGCCAGCATGTGTAACGGCCAACTGGTTCATCTTGCTAACTATAACGCTCGGCATATGGAGAGGGAGTGTTTATAGATATATACATACACCATACATTTTCGCAGCAAGTACATATAGAGACCATCCAACTGTATATTTTGCAGACATACAAACACGCACATATATTGTCCATATGTTCAAACAATTTTAAACTATATCATGAACAAATAAAGATCTCCTTACATTAAAAGTTGTTGGAAGTACCATGATGGGCACTTTAGAGCACATAAAGACAGATAGAAGCGGGTCTGAATTCCAGTCTTACCCTTTCCTGCTTTGTGACCTCTTCTATAAAACAAGGATGACATTTGGATTTTTTTAGGACATAACCATCAGGACTGCATGAGGCTGTGCATGTAAAGCACTTAGCACATTGGTTAGTGCCAGGTAAATTCTCAGCAACTATTAGTAAAACTAGGCACATACCAGGTTGGGACCAACAAGATTTTTTGAGAGAGGTCAAAGGAATAGTAAGATGTTATACAGTGACCACTGAGAGCCTTTGACAACTTGATGTCTCCTTTCTAAGCCCCACCAGCCCACAGGATCAAGTCCATCATTGTATTTATCCTGTCTAACCATTAGGTTGTATACAGCCTTGAGGAGAGGGTATTTTTATTTTCCAACTTCTGAGATCAGTTTATAATAGCTACTCAATAAATGCTGACTGAATAAACTATTACTCATATGTGATACAGGCTGTGCAGTTTTCTAGAGGCAGGGGTATCTACAATTATCACAGTGGAAACAAAACTCCTAAAGACAGAAATCTAGATAAAGCAAAAGAGGGAGAGAAAAAGATGCATGCTTTCTCTAGACATTGTCTTTTGCTAAGAAAATGTAGATATACACACATTTCCTAATCTTTTAGGATAATGTCAAATACTGACATGGATGTGTGATCATCACCAGTCTTATTGTTCTCTTATATATACTCTTTCCTTGATGCATCATATATGGTTTTTGGCTTAGCTCTTAAAGTGAAGGCCTTACAAACCCTTAAGAAAACAATTACATAATTAATTCTCAGTATTTGTAACACTTGCATTCTCCAGGCTTGCAGAGTCTTCTGTACCTAGCTAGAGAGAAAATTCAAATTTAAGCCCTTAGCAATCTTTCTATAATATGTAACTTAGTTTTCAGGAAAAAGCAATTACCTTTTCAGTTTTATCAGTTTATATAAAGTTCAATCAGTTATGTATATAAAGAGTACATTAGGCATTAACAGGTTTGGGAACATAGCCAACTGATCTTGTTAGTATACAAAAAAGCAAGAGGAGTATTATAATAGTTTTGTCATTACACATGATTAGAAAGTGTTTTTTGGAAGAAACAGGGAATTATTAATGTGTAAAGTTATTTATCTTGGGTTCAGATATTAAGCATTTATTTAATTGTCCTTGGGATACTCCTTTGAACATCTCTTTTTGAAAAGTGGGAGAAGGAAGAAAACTCCAAATTTCACATTGTGAAAATATGTTTTTTAAATTTTATTTTAAAGATAATAAAACCCAACAAAACAAAACAGAATGAATCCAATGAAAACAAAGCAGTAAAACTGGTACAGAACTTCAAAGCAGGATAATAGGAAAACAACAGTAGCTACCATAGTATACCTTGTTATATTCACAATAGTTGTCCATTCCATCAGATATAGCAAAATCAAAACCAAAACAAAACAGAATAAAACCAATCAAAACAGAATATTGAATAAAGCAAAACAATTGGAACAAAACAGTGAAAACAATATAGGATTTCAAAAACAAGATAGAAGGACAGCCCACGTATTTGCTATATTCATTATTGTTATCCTTCCTATAGTTGCACAGACTACTGGCCCCAGACCTGCAAAGTCAACCAAACAACACAAGCATTCAGTTGCTTTTTGTACCTCAGGTGCTATCAACTCAGCTTGTCCTCCGAACCAGCCAGTTGCTTGGGGATCGGGGTGTGATTATCAGCCCACTTGACAGCAGACTCATGGGAGGCACTGACTTTTCTCTTCCTGGATCCCACATGGCTTGTGTGGCTTACCACAAAGGCCAGCTCATTTGAAAGTATGTTTTAAAATCCATGGCATGGCAAGATAATTATGGAAAGTTGGTAAGGCTACACTCTCAAATAATGACCTATCATACACACTGGGTCTGATACCTACACAAGCTACTTCTGCTTTTCTTCTTCCTCTAAGTGCTTGAGTACAATCAAGGTATGTAAAGCACATTTCCTGACTTGGTCCCAAGTCAGGACTGGAATTCAACAAATGGCCTCTTGTAGGTTTAACCTTGTAAAGTACTATGGCTGACAACCCATAATAACCAACACTTTTAACTTTCCTAGCTTCCACACACAAAAACACTAGCTTTCCAAACACACACAAAAAATTAAACCAAGAAGAAAAGGAACATATTTGATATCCTGTCTGTAAATATATTTCTCTTGGTGTCTTGGTTACTTTTCTCTCGTTGTTGAGACAAAACACCTGATGCCAAACATAAAAGAAGGAAAGGTTTATTTTTTGCAGTTTTTTTGAGGTTTCAGTCCATACTCAGCTGGCTGCAAGGCAGGGTGGCATGGCTGAGGGGCAGCCCTTCCTGGCAGATGCAAGTAGCAAGAGCAAGAGAGAAAAAAAAGGAGGGGAAAGCATGCCTCATCCCCCCATATTGTATGTCAGCTCCCTGCCCATGGGCCGGTGCCACACACACACCACCAATCCCAATGCTAGACAATGAAGCAATCACGAATGCTAGATTCAGCCGCTTCCATGACTGCATGAGGCTTAGGGGGGCCATCTGAACACAAATCACAACACTTTGTGAATTTAGTGAACTCAAATTCTTATCTAAAGTATGGATTCCTAATTCACAGATATTATTACAAGTAGTCTGAACTTGAGTCTTGGCGTAGGACAGAAACATCTTTGGATAACATGTGTTCTTGAATAGCAAAAAATAATCCAAATCCAATTACCATGTGCAAAGGGGTTTTGGTGGCCCACTGCAAAAAGTAATTATGAATTGTTAAGAAATCCCCTCCTTAACTTAGTTTTCTTCTAGTGGACCCAGGACCCAAGTTTTTTAAAACATCATTAGAAAGAAATTTTATGTTGAATATTTTGTTATAATGTAATAATTCTAAGAGGCCTCCCACATAGAATCTTTCTAAGTCCTTATCACTTATCAGGAACTTATGATCTAGTCATTTGGTGAGTGTTTGAAGGGGACTGCAGAGAGAATGAGGAAAAAGAAAAGATAAATCCTAATCCTTGGTATCTACAGTAAGTTTGGTGCTGGGTCACCCTGCATGTCCACTTTCCTAAACTGGCCACTGTAAGTTATCTAGCCAGATCTATTACTACATATCCCTTGCTAGACTCTATTTTAATCACATACATCCTGTCATTCACACACCAGTGATTCATGAAACCCAAATGAAGCTTCAGGGGTGGAGCCTATAAGAATAAATCAGTCACTGCAGGCATTTCTCGGCTAAGTGCTTGATCAACAGTGGCATAGTGATAAGACTGATCCAATCAAACTGAGAGACGGGACAAATATATTAGGCTAGGGACAGAAGTCATCTTTCTCAGTTTTATTTGGCAAGAGGAAGAAAGTAAGTTGGCTGCTACTGGCAGGTAACTTACGGTCATGATTAAATCAATGGCATATCTCAATTCACATTATTGGCAGAGAAGAGATGAACTACAAAGTTCCTAACATAGTTAAACAATTGTGTCAATCAAAACCAAAACCAGTTCAACTCCAGACTTCCTATTAACTAAGGTAACGAATTTCTTTATTAGTTATTCCAACTGATACTAGTTTTTAATGGTATAAAAGAAAACTGTATTAAGCATCCATATTGATTTAAGATATATTTCAACCTGAAAACATTAAAATAGATGTGGAAAATTTGGGGGGAAAGTACTTATTAGAATTTGAGAAAGAAGCCATAGTACAAAAATAAGTAAGAATTGGCTTGGTTCATGATTTTGAAACTAGATTGTTCCCTTGAGATTTATGATCTGTAAGTGTTTCCAGTTCATTGGCTTCTCCTTCATAGATTGCAGACTAAAAAGTCTTAGACTTTATTGATACTAATTGAGCAGGTAATTGAAAGGACATATTAACCTTTTCTGGATGTTTCATTTGTAGGAATGTTAATACAATTGAACTAGATTCTGTCTGAAAAATTGGTACACTATTCAGAAAAACTGAAAATTCTTCATAGAAACATGAAGTACAACTAGCTCATATAAGTTTTTCTTGTAGCTAACAACAATTTACCTATATCTAAAATTACTAATTATCACTTATCAGACAATTATGTTTTTTTAGCTCCTCTCTTCTGCATGGCTTGATGTACATTCTATTTTGGCTCAGATCTGAGCCTTGGTTTCAGATACAGTGTTTCACAAAGTAATACTTTGTGTTTTCTTTCCTTATTTAGCCACTTAAAACTTCTAAAATATACTTTAAAAGATATTGACATATAGTTAAATTTTCCACTTAGATTTTTTCCTGAAAAAGAAATAATACAGTAAGCTCAAATGCTATCTCTTTTTACCACGCTCTATACCATTTTAATAAACAAGTGTAGGGGTGCTTGGTTCAAGTCTGGGATTAAATATAAATCAAGATGATCATACAAACATTTATCACAAAGAACACTTCCAACAGGTGTCCATTGTTTAAGAAATATATGAAGTATTAAACTGGATGGGATACCACCAAAAAAATAATCGAATAATCAAAGGGAGAATGCAATTTGGGGTTAGTAACTTGAAAAACTCTCCTAAGAGGGTTTTTTTTTTTTTTGGCTTTTTGTTTTTCTAACTATTCTCATTCCTAGCCATTCAACACCCTCCAGATGTAGAGACCTGAAAAGCGGAACATGTTACGATCTATCTAGGTCACTTCTCTACAATTTAAATAGATTAAATTATTTCTTATACTGAAAAGGAAGAAAATGTTGCCTCAAAGACCAAGCTCTGTAGGCATTAGGGCTCTAATCCTGTTTATTTATAATCTCCAAAGAGCAAAATTAAATAAAGACTAGTTTTACCTGGCTAATGTGATAAACAAGACAGTTAAAACACATTGTACAATACTGTAAGAAGTATTTTCTTGGGGTCAAGGATTTAGCTTAGTGGTGCAGTGCCTGCTGGCAAGTGTGAGGTCCTGAGTTCAATTCTGAATACCAGAAACCTCTTCCGAAAACAGAAGTATTTTCCTTTTTATATTTTGGTGCATGATCACTGTCAGTAATAAGCAATTGACAGAAAACATTCTACAGTGTTTTTGCAAGAATCAATCAATTTAAATCTATATAAACTCTCCTATTTACTAAAATCACATACAAAAGTAATAGTAGAGGGTAAGAATCAAGGATAACATATTTTCTAAACAGATGATTTAAAACTTATGATGCACATTTTTTAGTTGGAATAGATTTTGTTTTTTATTGCTATGAAAAACTTGAACAAATTTTATTTAACTTTTTAAACTATTCAAAAGGCATTAAAATATTTTGGAAAGGCAAAGCCAATAATAGTCATTGGATAAATTAAAGTGAATTGATTAGTGCAGCTCATCACATAGGTCTTATAACAAACAGAACAGACCCTATTTTTAAGGTAATTCATGGTGGAAAATAAATGACTGAAGAACAGCAACTTGCACTATCATTCCTTAACTCTCAACATGTTTATTCAATAGGCTAATGATACCTTTACCAGGATAAATTTAGATCGCTTACATTTATCCAAGAAGAAAACATTGTGGGCTGTTAGTAGTTAAGCATGGAAGCCATAATTTATATACTTTCCTAATCCTTGCAAGACAATGGATTATCTTGTATGAATGGTTTTAACACCCTCAGTAGGAGAAAACCAGTATACTATGAGCAAACTTAATTACATGTAGAAATTATTTTTAAAATATAAGTTTTAGAGTAGAAAAATACAACAGTTATAAAACTGACATTTGACCTAAAATGATGATTATTAAAGATAAACAGATAAATAACTATTAAGTAAATATAGCATCTCCTTCATTTCATTCTCATCCTCTTCTTTGAATAAAGAACTCTGATTCTGTTCAACAGAATAAGTTTACTCAGCTAAAATCCTCAATTTCCCAAGCTCCTTTTCAGTTGTGATGGATCATGAGAAATCCTGTTGTTCAATAAACTTCCAGGGAAAATATAGTTACCTCCATAAGAAAATTGTCCCAAGGAATGCACCTTTTCCTTACTCTTTCCTGTTTTTATGTTTATGCCACTCTTATGTAATGCTTTTATCTACAATTCAAATCTATCGCTAATCCAAACACAAATCAGACATCTTCCAAGTATCTTATTGTTAAGTTGAAAATCTATTCAAATAATATGAGATAAAATCAGCATGATAAGCAAATGAGTGTAACAAACTTTTTATGCCTTTAAATAACACCAGAAAGCTGGTATTTCTTTTTCTTTTTTTCTTTTTTTTTTTTTTTTGACCAGGGATTTAACTCATGACCTCACGCTTGCCAGGCAGGCACTTACACCATTGAGCTAAACCCCTGGCCAAGTAGCCATTTCTTAAAGGCATGGAATTTCCAAGGACTTAAAAATGAATCTTTGTTTTCTCTTTCTCATGCATGCAGGTGGGACTATAAACTCTTTCTAGCATGACTCAGAACACACTCCATGGAGAACATGAGATCCTCACCTTTAAAAAAAGGTCACTAATGAAACAAAGTAACAACTTAGAGGGGCAATCTATTTGGGTTTCAATTACTAACTAGTCTATAAGGAATTTAAAAATATTTTACCTGGCCTTTAGTTACCTATGGAATAAAGGAAATTGTAAAAAATGAAACTTAATTGAACAAAGCTTGATAGAAACTTTTCTGTAACAGGACCAGTATTTCAGATAGATCAAATCAACTGCGTAGATGAAATCACTGTGGTCTAACAGATTCTTCATAGGCAGTGTCTCCCTGTCAGGTAACTTTCCAGAGATTAGATGATGAAGTCATTGCTTACTTTTTAAATCACCATGGGTACAAGCCAAATCACCTTCACTATGGTCTTAAAATAGAAAAATCTGGAGCTTAACAGTTCTGCAGCTTAAGTCCATACCTCTCTTTGTTTAATATGTCATCCTTAAGTCTACAGCAGGGTAACAGATTCCTTCATTTTTTAATAACTAGTAATTTTTTTATTTTGGGAATAATGATTATACCTTTAGGAAAGCACAGAAAAGGTTTAAAGAACAACTGAATATATATTCCTAAATATGATGCTAAGAAACAATATGAACATCATTTATGATTTCTTTAATAACGATAACTCATCTTTGAGCAAAAACCAGGAGTCAAACTCCCTAAAAGATGATGCCTTTTGAATTAAATCAATGTCCATTTTTTGTGCTTTTTCAAAATTATTTTAGTCAAAACTATACTCAGATTTTCCATTTTCTGCAGTGCTCATTTTGAAAATGTATTTTTATTTATAGCATTATACATAAACCTATAAATGTTCTCAACAGTATGGGTTTGATATGGTTGAAGATTTTTTAAAGAAACTTTTATTCACAGTATCTTCCAGGAGAAATATATGGTAAAGAAGTAAAGCTTCAGCTAACCTTCTAGACTTAACTCTTAGGTATTCCCAAATTTACTAGGGATCAGTTCTCTACATTTGTGCAAATTGTAAGGTAATCTATCTTTGGCACTTTGAGATACAAGTTCCTCATAAAACTTTGATGTTCACAAATTGTCCACATAGAATAACACTCTTAATTTGAGAGAATAGAGTACAGATAAAAAGCAACATCTAAAATGATTTTTAAAAAAATAAGTGCACTTTCTGGACAGCCCAGAAAGCAGTCAGTTATTTCTGGAACTCTTTCATTGCATAAAAATATCACAGAGCCAAAATCTGCCCTCCGATGATTTTTCTTAAAGTTACTTGAGTCCATATGTTTCTAGAAGCTCAATTTGCTTCCTTATATTTCAAGGTCTAATCACACAGTCATTACACAGGCAGAATTTCCATGAAATTAAATTTTTGTGTGTATGTGAACACTGTATTTGAGTATTTCCTAAAGCAAAATGTGTTCAAAGACTGTGGAGAATTAGGGTTAGTGGAAAAGAAATTGCAGATCACCAAGACATCTCCACATTTGATAATTTTTCTTATAAGAATTTTCCTTCCATTGGAAAACACCAGGACTTCTGAGAGTACAGAAACTAATATCTAGACAGTTTTTATTAATTATTGCCTCTGACAACAATGCTCTCATATTTTCTTTTCTGAAAATTTTTACTTCTATTTAAATGAATAAGTTTTTATACAAAGCATCATAAAATACAGAAAAGGAAAACCAAAATAGCAAGGGATTCTGCTTAAAATTGTTATTCTCGAAAGTCTGGGTTGCTAATTTAATACCATATGGCCATTAATTGTGCAGCATAAAGTAAAATATTATGTGCTTGACTGTATAATTAATGAATCTTAAATTCAAGAATTTAAAAGACACAAAAATTATTCTACCAGATTCCAGACATTCAGGAACCTCTATGTAATGCTACAAATCTTCTTTTAAAGTTTTGAACACTTGTCATTTTTCCTGTAAAGCTCTATTCATCTTCAAATCAAAAGTACCTGTTTCATTTTTCAGATAATAAGCAGAAAAAAAACCATTCCCTACATCTGCACAAAATATGTCTATCCTCATTAGATCCATTTTCTCAATTAAATTCAAGTTTCTCTGTCCAAAAGGCATAAATCTGGGTATTGATTTAACTATAAAATCATGAAACTCCCGGTAGTCTTCTAAAACCATTTTACTTGGATGAGCATATAAGCTTTTAAAATATCAAGTTATTCCAGTATTTAATACACATAACTGCTTCCAGAGGGCTAAAGGCAATAAGACACAGCTGCCCATTCCATTTGAAGAACTGCACCAGACTGCTAGCCAGTGTCTCACTACTTTCTGGGTATTTTTTTAAGCATTTGCTTCTATTTTATTCAGTACGAGTTTGATACCTTCTGAACATGAACCATAACCAGCAGCCAAAATCAATAACCTATCTAATCAAGGCCCTATAAACTAACAACAGACCCTTGGTGCTCTGCTCCTATAAAATGTAGTTCATTCTAAGTCTTTCCTTCCAAAACAGTCTAACTCTAAATTTATTATCCTCTTCTGACAACGTTAGAGCATTGTCTACCTAGAGCTCTAGAAAAACCCCTTTAGAGAGCAAATCAATTACCTCTTGCAAAGAAAAGAAAGAAAAGATCTCTCTAAACTCTCCTTGAAACCTTTTTATTTAACTTCAATTTTCTTTTGAAAACAAGAAATCTTCACCATGAAGTCTTCATGCAGCAACCATCTCCTTCCCTTCAGATAAAAATCATGAGTAAATATTTCATAGACATGTCTCTAGTGTGAATTGCACAATATGAAAAGGAGATGTTAAGGAAATATTTCTCTAAATCACACAAAATAAGAAATACAAACATTTTCCTAGATGCATGATGTTTTGAAGTATAAGCCACAAATTCTCCTTGCATAAAACATCATATGCTCTTTTGATATCCAAAATGCTGCAGCTGAATATCCTTCACTCAATGACTTCATAGTGTATTTGATACTTATGTTTATTTTAAGATGCTTCAAATGATATTTTCCATCTCAAAGCTGAGAAGGATTTTTGCCTTGAAAGATTATTCATAGGTAGCAATATAAGCAAAACCAAAGTTTATCCAAAATTTCTTTTTTACTCCCAGATTTGTGACATTAAACACATGTGTGCAAAACTAATTTCTGTGATAGTGATTTTACTTTTATATTTTAGTCGCTTTATGAACCTCTTTGCCCAGCTACATACTGATCTTTGAAATCTTCACCTTAAATCTATGAGGTGTCTATTATCAGAGCAGTTTTAAACAACCAGTGTTAAACACACAACTATAGACTTAGATGGAAACTACCAAACACAGAAAACATTTGGAGAACTTCACACTGATGTGAATTTCACACATAACTCATCATTTCTTGATAAAATATAGCAAAACCCCTTAGACTAATATAAGAAATTAAAATTTGTTATAAACATAATAAATATATGCTTAAAAATTGATAGGAAAGCAGAACTGATGGTATCTATTGCACATAGGCCTAATGTTAGAAAAGATGGGCCATAAATACGTATTGGTATGCAAACAATAGTGTTGATGTTGGCTACCAGAGCTAAGTCTAACAGAATTTTTATTTGTCTTCATTGATCTCAGTGTTCTTTTAGGATCCACTGATGGTCCCATAGTTCAAAGAGCTAACCTCTTCAGTTGCTTTGTTTACTCACTTTGTGTCCATTTTGTTGTACACCAAAGAAGGCTTTCACTGAAAACTCACCATGATCCAATCTGTAAGTATGTGACTCTTCCTGGTAGCATAAGCTCTGTGATAGTTTTCTCTAAAACTTGTCTTTCTTGACCCAAGCTCCTTAGATCAGGAGCTGCTTGCCAATAGTGATCTATCATCCTTATCAGTTACTCCTTCCTCTTTTAGTTTCCTTCATTCAACTACCCACTCATCCAAGACAGTAGCTGGAGGAAGGAGGGGATTTGTAACCAAAAAAGACTAACGCTCACTATTCTTCAAGATGATTGGGCCTGTGTCCTTAAACTCATAAGTCTGCTAATTCTATAACTAAGATACCCAAAGACAGAAATGAAAAGACTAAGGAGATTACTCTTGCCCCTCAATTCAAGATATATGAGTTTTTCATAGAGCACATCTTTTGTGTGCCTGCATATGTGGTACTGGGGATTGAACCTAGGGACATTTTGTAACTAAGGTACAGCCCCAACCCTTATTTTTAAGATAGGGCCTTGCTAAGTTACCTAGTAAAGACTCAAAATTTTGCTCCTCTAGGAAACACAACTTTGGTCACAGAGACCATGCTTTATTTTCCCCCCTAAAAATTGCTGTGCAAGAGTGATACTGTTCATATGGAATGGCTCCCCAAGCTTCAGAACCACTGTCCTTTTCATATCCAAATGGAGTTCAAAATCAATACATTAGCCACTCTCATTATATGCTGTTCAAGTGATCCTTCAAATTCAGTGATAAGGACAACATTAGCACCACCTGCAATGACCACAGGCTTCTTAAAGTATGAAATCTATCAGGGCACCCATCTCCAATGTAGCCCATTACCATGAAAGATTTAGCAGCTGAAGTGTCATAATGCATTTAGTGCTGATGTTCATCAGGGTCTGGGATGCCCATTTGTTCCCCTAATGCTCTTTATGCTGGCAAGGAAGCTGATGCATTTACTTGACCAAATATTCAGAAGATACAAACCTCCCAGTAGAAGAAAAACAGGAGTACCCAAAAGGAAGTCAAAAGGAGTGTCCTGGGCATATTTTCTCAGTCTCACAATCACCTTGTTTTCGTGGGCGTGTGAGATGCACACAGCATTTGTATTTTCAGAATTACAGGAAATTTTTTACCATGTCCAAACATCACAAAAATATAAATTCTGGTTGCTTTTGAGGAAATGGTGTATCTCAGCATGGTGTTTCATTTCATGTACATTTAATGAGAAGAACATATATTAAAGGATATTTAAATTATGTTCAAGTGTTATTTAAGCACAGAACATTGGCTACATGTTCTATATTCTATTTCTATGGAGCAAATGACAAGCCACTTGTATTTCTATCAATCTACTTAATATTGTTACTCAAGTAAAGCTTAATATGATAGTACATAGAACTGTCACTGTAAGATTTCAAAGACTAAACCCCAAAAAAGATTTCTATTGATTTTATGTGTTAGATTTGTACCACTATTAAAAAATAACAGAGAAAAGAAGGAAAGGTTTACTTTGGCTAATAATTTCAGAGGTTTTGGTCCATGGTTGGCTGGCTCCATTGCTTTAGACTTAAGGCAAGGCAGAAACATGGCAGAAGGGAACAGCAAAGGAAAAGTATTATCTCATGTCAAATAGGAAGCAGAGAGAGTGCTAAGCCAGAGAGGATGGGGTTGAAGAGAAGATGTAATCCCCAATATCATACCTTCATGACTAACTTCCTTCAATTAGGCCCTACTTCTTAATAGTTCACTGAGTTATGAACTCATCAGTGTCTTAATCTACTGATGAGGTCAGTGTCCTCATGATCCAATCACCTCCTGGGCCCTACCTCTGAATATTACTACACTGAGGACTAAGTCGTCAACATATGACTTTGGGAGATACTTCATATTTAAATTATAACATGTAAAAATGGTAATACATTCAGTGTATGCATTAAATATACTAAAATAATTTTACCTCTTCAATCATTTTTAGTATAACTACTAGAAAATTTTAGATGGTATATGTGGCTCACATTTAAGACTTGCTTTATACTGCATAAAAGATGAGATTAATTTGGAAATCCACTAAAATCACTGTATAATAATTTCTAGCCCTACATACCTCCAATATTCTCTTTACATGAAGACTGAGGAAACAAAAATCTTTTAAAGACACTTAGGTACTAATTATGGACTTCAATGATGTAGAATACACCAAATGATCGTCTAGATGGATATTTAGTGCTGTTTCTAAAAAACAAATAAAAATTACTTGAAGCTGAATTGACTTTGAAAGTATAAATTCCATATTATTGTTCAGAACATAATAAGAATAAGAATATCATTAACAAAATTTTCAAGATACATCCACAATATCAGCTCCTGTGAAAATGGTAAATTGGTAAGCAAAAAATTTAAAAGAAAACATAGAAAAGTATTATGTACTTCCTTCATCTTAGAAATTTCTCACCCTTAGTAGATCAAGCCAGGACAGAGTATTTGACAATGTTTTGAGAACACAATTTTCTACATGTCTAAGTCCTTTCTAGGTGCTATAATAAAACATCATAAACTGGGTGGCTTATAAGAAACAGAAATTGCACCTATCTGTATATTGCTTTGCACCATGTACTCTTCTAAGAACTTCATATATGGTAAGTCATTTAATCTCTGTGATAAATTCCATTTTATTCTCTACATTTTCTAGATGAATGGGGCTACAGAGAGGATAAAAAGAAAAACATATCCAAAGTCAAAGAATGACAGAGCAAGTGAGGTTGGCTCCAGAGCTATGCACACAACTCTGTGTATCCTGCCTTGATTTAGAAACCTTGTTTGTTACACGGATGGGCAGTATGAGTTCTATCTGGAAGATCTAGGCTTACTTTTGGCATCAGCAGTAGAAAAGCTTCTTTAGAACCAATTTGCCTTAAAATGAAGGAATCAGATATAATATAGCCATGGGTTCACAAAATCTACAAAATACATAAAATTCTCCCAGAAAGGGAGAAAAAGGCTTACTTCTTGAAAATTTAAATTGTTCTCTGATACGTTCCCTCTAGGTAATAGCTATCATGAAGTAATATAATCTGCCTAACATTGTGCCAGGAATTCTGTACTATCACACACAGAGATAAGTATTACTATCTTTATTATGTAGATGAAAGTGTGACACAGAAAAATTAGATAATTGTCACAAAATGACTAGTCATGTGCATAACTAAAATGTAAGCTTTTATCTGGCTTTACCAGAATCTCAGATTCTTATTGTTTTTCCTCAAATGATAAGAAGATTGAATTGGTAATAATTCTTCTAAATAAGCATTCTAAAATCCATCAGCAAATCAATACTAGGTTGATTGACAAGTGTCTCTAATTAACCTCCTGAAACTAAGTCAAGGGGATCATTTGCCAGTTACCCTACCCTGGAGAAACTTACTCTACAAATAATGTTTACAAGTTTATGGAGCACAAGGCCAAACCATGTAAGATAATTATTTAGAGAACTTCCATTTTTGCCATGAACCATCAGATCTATTCAAAAGTAAACCTAAGGTATGGTAGTCCTTAGAAGCTAAGAAATCCAGGAAAACTTGAGGCAAAATTTTCCAAGAAAATTTCTAACTCAATTTTGGAACTTCCATAGTATTAAGGAGTTGACATGTTACTGTTGCTGCTCTTACTGCTTCTATTACCCACTTACTATCCCCACTACCTCTGCCAAACCCAAAACAAGATTCATGGCATCCTGTAGCTAATCTTCTCCAAAAGTACTTTTAGTATGGTTCTTTCTTTGTTGCTAAAGGTCTCTATTGTCTTCTTAGTGTCTATGAGAATAAACTAAAAATCCAACTTAGCATTCAAAACCTTGCAAACAAAGGTTTTGATGTAATTTCTATGACAATATTGGCACAAGTGAGAGAAAAAAGGAGTTATGCCAGAACAAAATTTCTATATACCAATGAAATTAAGCTGGTTTTAATATAATTTAGATTATTTTAAATTAAGATATATAATTCTCAGTATAATCATTAAGATCACTAATAATATATAAATTTTTAAAATAAATAATATAGTAATTTAAATGTATAATTATAAATATTTAACATAAAAAAGCCATAATGAAGGAACAATGGGAACCAAAAACATATAAGATATATAGGAAGCAAATAGCAAAATACTAGAAGCAAATCCTACTATAATAATGAATTAAACATCTAGTCAAAAGACAGAGATTATTAGACTGGATTACAAAACACAATTCAGTTATATGTTGTCTGTAAGAAACAAGTTTTAGATTAAAAAAAAGGTTACAAGAATGGAAATAGGCCAGCAAGACTCGAAGAATACTACTAACCAAATTGATCTAACTGACATCTGTAGAATACCCCACTCAGCAATAGCATATTACATAGTCATTTCAGATGCAATGGAAATTCTTCATTACAGACAACAAATCAGGCCACATACAGATCATAGCAAATTTAAAAGAACTAAAATCACACAAAACATGTTTTATAGTCAAAATGGAACTATACTGGAAAGTAACAATAGAAAAAAGAGTAAATGGACAAATATTTGGAAACTAAACAATATATGTCTAAATAACTCAAAGACCAAAGAACATATTATAAGAGAAATTGGAAGGTATTTTGAATATTGTTAAAATGACGATATAACATGCAAATATTGTTATTTTCAGATCAAGCAATGCTTTATGGAAAACAGACAATTTTAAATGCCTATATGAGAAAAGATAAAATATTCCAAAGCAATTATCTAATCTTGCATTTTAAAATTCTTTTTTTTTTTCAGGACTGAAGACTTAGCTCAGTGGCATAAGTGCCTGCTTGCCAAGTGCAAGGTCATGAGTTTGATCCCCAGTACAGAAAAATAAATAAATAAATAAATAAATAAATAAATAAATATCTTTTTTTAATAAAAGAAGAAAATCATCAAAGACAGAAAGAAGAAAGGAAACAATAATTATCAGAATGTAAGTCACTGAGTTAGAAACCCAAAAGAGAGAACAAGAGTGAGAGAGAAAAAGAAAATAAATAAATTAAACTAAAATCTGGTTCTTTGCAATCACTAACAAAATTCATAAAACAAATTTAACCAAGGGGAAAAAAAAGATATAACATATAGCTAATCAAAGTTAGGGATTCAAAAGGAGAAATGACCACTGAATCTTTAGAAATTAAAAGATTGTAAGAGAATAATAAAAATAATTTTATTTCAGGAATTTGATAACTATAATGAAATGGACAAATTCTTAGATGCAAATGAATAAAACTAATCCAAGAAGAAACAGGTCTGAACAGATCTATAACAACAGTCTAGGCCAAAATGGTTCACTAGTGAATTCTATAAATCATTTAAGAGGAAATAATAATGATACTCCATAAATTCTCTAGAACATAGAAATGGAAGAGGAAATTTCCCAAATCATTTAATGAAGGCAGTATTGCCCTGACAAAATACCAAAGATACCACTAGAAAAGTAAAAGCCACAGACCAAGATGTCTCATGAATATAGATGCAAAAAACCTTCAACAAAATATTAGTGAACCGAACTAAGTAATAATTATGAAGGATTAAAAATTGAATAATAATTATACCATGACGAAGCAGTATTTATCCCAACAACAAAAAATAGTATGAAATCTAAAAATCAATTAATTTACAAAATCATATAAACAGAAGAAAGAGGAAATCTCTATGATCATTCCAATAGACACAGAAAAAGCATTTAGGAAATTCCAAAACTCATACATGGTAAAAACTGCCCACATGAAATCTTCATTGGATTTCTTGTAGAATTCCACAGTAAATACATCTAGACCTGGGCTTTTCTTTGTTGTGATTGCGAAAGCTCACTGAAGGCCTCAGCTGCCTGGGACCTCAGCAGGTAAGCATGCCGCAAGGCTGAGCTGCCTAGGACTGCTGCTGCTAGGCCCATCCTTCCAGTTGGAGGATCACAGAAGCCTGCTGAAGGCCTCAGCTGCCTGGGACCTTGGCTGCTGGGCCCGCCCTTCTACCAGGACCAGTGGGTAAGCAAGCCCTTCTACTAGGAACATCTCAGAAGCCTGTCCTTCCACCAGGAACATCATGGAAGCCCGCTGCAGCCCTGAGCTGCCTGGGACTGCTGCCTCTGGGCCCGCCCTTCCACCGGGAACATTGGAACCTTGGACTACAATGGACTACTGTGCTGGCTGGATGACAGACTTAGGAACCCCTCACCCAAACAGAAGACCTCAGCAGGCTCCAGTCAGTGTAGTGAGTTTGCCCCCTAAAAATAGAGGTCTGCAGTGGGTAAAGAGGAGTGGAAATGAAACTCCCTCCAACTGTAAGACCTTGGTGAACCTGGCAAGAGAGTGGGTAACCCCCTCCCAGACACAGAGAGCATCAGACAGGTTGAGGAGTGTGTCAATAACAGCCCCCCAACTTAGAGAAAATTAAATGAACGTATGAGTCCCCCAGTGACACAGTAGGACTTCAGCTGACACAAACCAGGGAGATCTGGTGACCTGCAACAACATGAAGATATAACAACAGCAGGAACTAAGAGTTGCCCTACATCAATACTTCCAGGCTAGTTAGCCCAGAAAGAATATAGGACTCACCCAACAGGCACTGAAGGAGGAATTCAGGAGACTGGATTTCCTCTTCATTGTGGTACCCAAAAATTTGACAAACATCAACCACATAGTAGGACCCTAAAACACACACTATAGAAAGTTGTGACTGTTGGGACACAAAGACCAAATATTTACCCAAACAGTGAAAATGACTAAATAAAAAGGCAAAATGCAATCCCAAACAACTAATCTATCAGGAGCAAGTGCAGGTGATAATGAAACAGGGGACCTCAAAAGTCATACACCAGAAATCTCCAAAAAGATAGCAAATGAAATAAAGAAATAGGCTATAGAGGCTATAGAGGAACTCAAATTATAAATAATGTCTTATGTAAAGACAAAAGTAACAACCATTGTAAATGAGTTGCTCAACATAGCTAGAGAAAAAATAGATTAAAAAAATACAGGAGCATGGGAAATTGATTGCAACTTTGAATGAACAATGCAGAAAACAAGCAGAATCCATGAAACAAATTCAAAGAGATATGCAAGAAACACAAGAAACTGTATTGAAAGCCTGCAAAGCCATTTAAATGAAGCTGAGGATAGAATTTTGGACCTTGAGGACAGGATCACAGATAACTTAAAAAAACAACAAAGCAGCATGAAATGACAATCCAGCAGCTTCAAGGTGATGCCAGGAGATACAATGTTAGATTAATAGTCATGGGTGAGGAGGCAGGAGAAAATGCAAAGGATATAGCTAAGCTGTTCACAGAAGTAATGGCAGAAAATTACCCAAACATGGAGGGAAAATCTGCTATACAAACAAGTGAAGCATATGGAATGCCAAAGTCATAAACAACATAAATCTACACTCAGACATATAATAATTAAGATCTCAGACATACAGCATAAAAACAGAATACTAAAAGCTGTTAGAGAAAAGACACAACTCAGCTATCAAGGAAAGCCTATTAGAATCACGGCAGAATTCTCAGTGCAAACCTTCAGGTTAAGACGAGCTTGGAGTGAAGCATTTCAAGCCCTAAAAGAAAACAACTTTCAATCCAGACTGATGTACCCCAAAAAACTCTTTCAAATTTAATGGAGAAACAAGATATTACATGACAAAGAACAACTGAAGAAATTTATGTCCACCAAACCAACCTTACAAAGAGTGCTAAAGGACATCCTAGATAGAGATAAAAATGACTGCAATCTCGAGAACAACAACAGAAAGAAATCACCAGGCTGGACAAGCAATTAAACAAGGGAGAAAACTAGGAAACTAAATATAGGAATACAACATGGCAAAGTCAAGCCAGTACATATCAGTGATATCCATAAATGTAAATGGACTCAATTCATCTATCAAAAGAAACAGGTTGACAGAATGGATCAAGAAACATGATCCCACAATATGCTATATTCAAAAAATGCATCTGACTCAAAAAGAAACTCATAGATTAAAAGTCAAACAATAGAAAACAGTATTCCATGCAACAGGAACCCAGAAAAAAGCAGGCATAGCTATTCTATTTGCAGACAATGTGAACTTCAAACCTAAAATGATTAAAAGAGACAAAGAAGGTCACTATATACTCCTAAGTGGAAAAATTCAAGAGGAAGAACAATTATAAATATATGTGCACCAAACATAGGAGCATCCAACTATATAAGACAGATACTAAAGGACATGAAAAACCAAATACACAAGAACACAATTATTACAGGGGACCTTAACAGCCCATTGTCACAAAGAGATAGATCAACTAGACAAAAATTCAGCAAAGAAATAATAGAACTGAATCATAGCTGTGAGCAATGGGACTTAATAGATGTTCACAGAGTGTTCCACCCAACCACATCCAAATGCACATTCCTTTCAGCTGCACATGGGGCATTCTCCAAAATAGACCATATATTACCCCATAAAACATTCTTAAGTAAATGCAAAGGTATTAAAATAATCCCATGCATATTATCTGACCATAGTGCACTGAAATTGGAAATTAATGGCAAAAGAAATTGAAAAACCTGCATAAAAGCATGGAAATTAAATAACAACCTTTTGAACAGCCAGTGGGCTACAGATGAAATTAAAGAAGAAATAAAGCAATACCTACAGTTCAATGAAAATATAGAAACAACCTATTGTAATCTGTGGGATGCAATGAAAGTGGTCTTAAGAGGGAAATATATAGCAATAAATTGTCACATCAAGAAAACAGAACGAGCACAAATAAACAACCTAATGCTTCATCTCAAGCTTCTAGAAAAAGAAGAGCAAGTTAAATCCAAAGCTCATAGAAGAGAGGAAATTGTAAAGATTAGAGCAGAAATCAATGCAATTGAAACTAAAAAATAATACAAAGAATTAATGAATCAAAAAGTTGGTTTTTTGAGAGAATAAACAAAATTGACAAATCTCTAGCTAACTTTATAAAGAAAAAGAAAGAAAAAACCCATATTCATGTAATAAGGACTGAAAAGGGGGAAATTACCACAGATCCCATGGAAATTCAAAATATCATGAATACCTACTTTGAAAATCTCTACTCACATAGAGTGGAAAACACAGAGGAAATGGATAGATTTCTAGAAACATGAACTACCAAAGCTCAACCAAGAAGATATAGCAATTTTGAATAACCCAATATCAGTTATTGAAATTGAAAATGTAATAAAAAGCTTACCAACAAAGAAAAGCCCATGTCCTGATGGATTCACAGCTGAATTCTACAAGACATTTAGAGAAGATTTGATGCCAAAACTCCTTAAACTCTTCAATGAAATTGAAAAGAAATTGATCCTCCCTAAATCATTCCTGGAGGCAAGTATTACTCTCATACCAAAAACCAAAGAAAGGCACAACCAAAAAGGAGAACTATAGGCCAATCTCACTAATGAACATAGATGCAAAGATTCTCAATAAAATATTGGCAAATAAATTGCAGCAAATCATCAAGAAGATTACACATCATGACCAAGTGGGGTTCATTCCAGGAATGCAGGGATGGTTTAACATATGCAAATCAATAAATGTAATACACCACATCAACAGAGCCAAAAATAAAAACCACATGGTCATCTCAATAGATGCAGAAAAAGCTTTCGATAAAGTCCAACATATGTTCATGATAAAAACCCTTCAGAAACTTGGAATACATGGTGTCTACCACAACCTTATAAAGGCCATCCATGACAAACCAACTTCTAATATTATACTAAATGGACAAAAACTGAAAGCTTTCTCTTTAAAATCAGAAACAAGACAAGGATGTCCACTATCACCCTCCTTTTCAATACAGTTCTGGAAACACTAGCCAGGGAAATCAGACAAGAGAGAGAAATAAAAGGAATAAAGATAGGAAAAGAAGAAGTTAAATTATCACTATTTGCAGATGACATGATATTCTATATTGAAGATCCCAAAAACTCCATTACAAGACTACTAGAAGTAATAAAAAAAATTTCAGCATTGTAGCTGGATACAAAGTCAGTGCACAAAAATCAATAGCATTCCTGCACACAAACAAGAAACTCACTGAGAGAGAAATAATGGAAATATCTCCCTTCACAATAACATCTAAAAAAATGAAATACTTAGGAATCAATCTAACTAAAAATGTAAAAGACCTATATACTGAAAATTATACTATGTTTAAAAAGGAGATTAAAGAGGA